>VZTL01072791.1:0-64719 GCA_013400535.1 Scopus umbretta | reverse complement strand
GATTTTCCTTTGTTTAAAAATAGTTGCTGACCTCTTCTTTGAGGAGCACTGATACCCTGATGAAACTCGCCGGGAGGAGACTTGTGAGATTGCTGAGGAAACAGTCCACAGGTGATTTGATGGGATGTCAAGTTAGCAACGTTTGAAAGAATGAATTTCCTTATGACAGGGAAGACTTGATGTGTCCTTGCAGCTAAATTCTATGAAAATCGCTATGCACTGGGCATATGCCGTGTCAGGGTGAGCTCTACGGATCTTCACTGCAGAAGTCTGACCTGGGCAAAGTGTAAGAGCGGTGGATAGGGACAGTGTCCATCCTTGTGCTTGCTATGCTCCATCCCCTTCTCGAGCTGCAGGGGAGATTTCTGGAAGAGGAAACTGCCTCATGGGAATAGAGAAAGGACAAAGCTCGAGCTTAAGGTGGGGAGTGAAATGGGCAAAAGGAGAATGGTGCAGGAAAGTGTGGTCTGAACTTCGGCAGGGATGAGAATCAGTTCGGGGACAGGTGGGAGGGAGAGTCAGCCTCCCTGCTTAAGGAGGGAGAATGCAAACTGGGGGAAGAGTGACTATGGAAGGGTGTAAAGGAAAAAGGTGAGGATGAGGGTTTGCAGAAAGACAAGAACCTTGAGCGGGAAACACTGAGGAAAGATCAAGGTTGTGTAGGGGAGCGTCTTGGGAAGCTGGGTCTAGAACTGGCATAACAAAACGAGCAGAAATACATTGGGGAGCGAACGTGGATTTCAGTCGCGTTGATTGGAAAAAAGGATTCGGGCTTGAGCAAAATAGGTATAGAGTACACAGCTGCTAGAGTGTGGGCTCTTTTGTCAGAGCCTGGGGTGCAGAATGCGTTCTTGTAGTAGTGATGTGTTGTATGCGGAGGAGAAATAGAGTTGGACGGGGGGGCGCAGGTCTACTCTCATGTCTCCTGCTCCAGTGCCTCCTGTAACCAGGTAGAACCTTCCTGGTGCCATCAGCGGGTATGGAGTCAGGCCCAACTTGTCTGATTTAATTAATGAGTTCAATTCAAGTTGGCTACAGACAACAGGAATTAACCCTGTCAATCATTGAACAATACCTTTAGACTTGTGTTGAGACAGTGAAACCGAACTGACCGGTGGCCTGTATTTACTGGGCTGTTACAGCGTGTTCGTTACACTCATCTCCAGCATTTGCTCGGTTGGTGGTGCATGTGTGCTGGTGGGCAAAGTAATTACGCCTTATCCGTCTTTATTCGTTTAACTCTGATTCATTTTTGCACGACTTGATGTGGTATTTTTTTCTTTTTCATTTCATCTCTCTGTAGAAAGAGCCAGAATGTATGTTTCTGCTCTGTGGAATCAAATGACTTATCACTCTGCTGGCATGAAATAGAGTAGCAAATACAATAAATAAATACTGTGGAGAAAGTAATATAGTATTGACTTCTCAGTACCTGTTAATTTTCACTGATCAGAACATCGGGGAAGAGGGAGATTGAATTTGGCTGCCCCTTAGCGAGAGTGGATACCTGCTTGTGAATAGTATTAGCCTGAAAACTCATGAAGGTCTCAGTTTTGCAACAGATTTATGTAAAAACTTGTAGAGGAATAATTTGTAGTAACTTTAGGTTGTCATTCCTCGCATTTCTTTATTTTTAATGATTAAATTCATTTAGGATTTCTTTCTTACCTGCTTTGCTCTTCTGGTAGTTGCTCTGCAACTTGATGATGTTTCACAGCTCCAGGTGTGCAGTATTGAACTGTTTAGGTGGAAAAGATACTTACTTCTCTGTGTGTCTGTAGCTGTAACTTGGGATTTGGACCCGAGTCATACAGAGTATGGTTAGCAGACCTAGAAAAGGCCCCGCGTTTTCTGGAGACAGCATCTGTGCTGTAACATGCTTGTTCAGTGAATTTCTACGTGACACGCTTTGGCACGAATAGCCACAGGGAGCTGCACATGCCTGACGTACGTGTAAAGCCCGTGCCTCTTGGAAAAGCTGATGTGACATTACATGAGTTTGTGCTTATTCTTGACTGGGTCTTATATCTGTCCTGGTATGTCTTTACTGTGTATCTTCGAATCTTAGTCTTTTAGATGACAAAGCTTACTATTAAAAAAAAAAAGTGTTTTATTTGGCAGAGTGACTAATTGTTATATTTTCTGTCTCTTATAGGTTCAAAAAGACAGTCTTTTGAGAGATGCTATTGAGCTCATACTGTTTTAAATGCCTTTGTGCTCCTGTTCATAATCATCCCATTGACAATTGCAGAAGGAAAATCTATTAAAAGAATTCAGAAATAGGGAACTCTTCCCATATGTTTATATTTAGCATGCCCTCTTGTCATTCCATCTCAGTGCGAAAAGGAATTTTTTTTTAATGGGAAGAGAAAGAAATTGTAAGTAGGGTTCCCTGTTCTCTTGAATTCTCTCTCTAGCTGTATGTGCAAATGTGAATGCTTAGGTAACCTCTCAGATGTAATTTTTTCATCTGTAAAATGGGAGTGACTATAGCACCTGCTTACTTTTCTACCCACATTATAACAACAAAAAGGTATTTTCTTCTTTGGGGTAAAACTTCAAGTTCTTTTTTACAATAATATCTGTGACTGATTAGCTAGTAATGTGAATTAATTATTAATATTTTGTTTTCATCTGGGGAAGAAAACACTCTGATAAGAGATCAGTATCACATGATGGTACCCAGCAATTCACTGGAGGTGCTCATTAGTTTATGGAATCAATATGAAAATATGACTAATGTCTTGTGCTTTGGAATTTTAGCAAACTAGCAGAAGGAACTTTTCCCGTTGTGTGTGACACCATGGAATCGGTATACTCTCTTTTTTCCTTTGGAGTGCCACAAGCAGTCTGGAGATGAAAGGAGCATGCTGACTGCTCTTGAAAGACAAATGCTGGCCTGGAAACACCTATAGTGCAATGTCTGTCTAGAAGGTCTTACTTTATTACCTTATACAGTTATTCAAAGAATCATAGATTCACAGTGTTGCCTTGGCTATTTCACAGATTAAAGTTGGATATTGCTGTATTTCAGGCTCAAAGCTTCACAAGTCCTTAAAGCTTCAGGCTTCCATTGAACTTTAGTCTTGGTTTTGAAAATTCATTTAAAATTAAATTAGCTGTAGTGACGAAACTGTGGCACTTTAATAGGAATCATCAGATGGCATTTAAACACAATCGTAGTGTAGTAATGTCAGAACTGGTTTGAGGTAGAAGGCGTGCCTTTAGGCAATATTGTTCAGGAAAGTCACAAAATGCAAATTGTTTTTTTGGAGAGTACTTACATTGATTTGGTTTTGTTTTATTTGGGGAGAGGAACAGGGTCCACTTTTGTGGACAGATGTGTAAAGTTGGAGTTGAATCTATTGTTCTGAGTGCCTATAAAATTCTGGATCCTGACCTGGACCCTGAAATGGATCTCTCAGCTTTGTGTATTGAATCAAACTAATGGTGGTCCACACCCACTTAAACTTAAGGAATGTTCTGACCTCTTTTTTGTACTTTGTGGCCTTTGCACCTACTCTCTTCATTTATCATTTAATAAGAATATGTCAAATTGAAGCCTTGGGTCACCAGTGCTTATTAGTTTCTCTTGACTTTTGGTAGTTTATCATTTTATGACTGTGGACTCTTGTGAAATTAAAAATTGGATTTTAATGTTAGAGCCTGTACGTGAATAACTGCCAAGACACTGGCATAAGCTGATAGCTGAACAAGTGGTAGCTCTCTTCTAATGAAGCAGATTCTGCTGTGTGGGCACTCTGTCGTGCCCTATGTATTGCAAGTGAAATCCTGGTCCTACTTGTTTCAGTAGGAGTCTTGCCATTCATCAAGCTACCAGCGCACAGACATATTGCTCTGTAGATACACTTCTAAGACTCATCTGGACAGGGTGCTGGACCGTCTCGTCTAGACTGAGCTCTTGCCTAGAAAGGTTGGACAAGATGATCCTTAGGGTCCCTTCCAACCTGGAATTCTATGGTTCTTAATCGCTTGGTAAAGTGTCTTTGGTCTGCTGTATTTTACCATGCAATTTCCCTTCTGTGAAGGGGAGCAGAGTTGATGAAGAGGAGGACATTCATAGTGCTATTCATAAGCAAAGACTAGTTTTGTATGAGTTCTGCTTTTACATATTCCTTTGCTGGAAGAGGGGAGCTAGATCAGGATGCCAGATATAATTTGGCACTGCTAGACCCTGTCAGAGTTGAAGTGATTTTGGAAATCTCTCTTTTTCTGCTAATTAGTCTGTAAGTGATAGGTCCAGTTCAAATAATTCTATTTCGGCGTCCTTCACGGGAGGATGTTTACAACAATTCATCTGAGTCCATGTGTTCAAATAATTCAAAGTACCTTTAATCCAGATTATTTGGCTGTTACAAGCAGAGGCATTTTAAATATATTTACCCTTGGTTACTTATTTCTTTGGGGGTGAAAACTAACATAATCATATGTAACCAGAATTTTCAATTATTCTGCCCTGTGTCTTGCAGTAGCCCTGCCCAGAGTTTCCAGAGGCAGAGAGAGAAGCTCAGAAGTTCTGTCAGTATAGCAGTTGTTCATTTCATCTGTGGCTTTATCAACTAATAGTCATGTAGTGCTGTCTGTCTTTATCGAGTGCTGAGTACTCCTGAATGTTATGTATGCTTTCCACCCGATACAGCTGAGGATGTGAAAGGGGGGTGGTGGAAAGAAAGGGCAGTATTTTCATTAGTAGATGGTAGAGTTTGGATGTTTTAGTTCTGACTGGTGGTTGGGGGTTCAAACTCACTTTATTTTTTGGAGTGCCAATGTCATTGCTTCAGTTAGTGTTATTGGTGACCTAGTTAATGGTCTTTGGTGTTCAGGAGGGTGATTCATCTGACCAAATGTAGACATCTGCGTTAGAGTGAAGCGATTTGCTCTCCGGGTTTCAACTGAGAGTGTTCTCTGTATCTTTGACCGTGGTGGGAACGACAACTTATCTGTACATAGATGTTGATGTTACAGCATTGTAAGTATAGGTGAGGTTAATTCAGCCCGTATAGACATTTTTCAAAGAGTAGATGGGCCTGTAGCTTCTGTTAAGTGGTCAGCATGTTTTGGAAATCCATCCCATTCACCTAGATTCAAACTCTAACTTATTAAAGCTAGGATCCTAAATTACTCTGTTCCTGTAATCACAGAAGAGTAAGAAATGCTTCCAGAGGGTGATTCAGATTGATGCAATGTTTTGGTTCCAAAAGGGCCTTTATTCTTCCATCGTCAGTCTTAGACAAGTAAGGTCTATGTTTTTAGATGCCTCAGTTATGTAGGATGAATCTGGACATATGTGACCTGAAGTTGGACCCCCACAACAGAAAATCCCCTAAACTTGAAAAATAGTGAAACACACCAGTTAGTACTTCTGTGCATTAAGTATTGAAGGAGAGAGCTGGAAAGCTCTCTCCTGTTATCTGTGCTCTGTTTTGTGAATTTGATTAATGAAAGCTGTTTCTAATATGTCATCCAACCTTCCACCTTCTTAGAAAGTGGGTTTTGGGTTCCCAGCCTGTGATTTTGTTAATTTCTAATCATCTTTGAAGAAATATGCTTGGGCTTATACTGAGATTTAAATTCTATATTAATATGGCACAAAAGTAAATAGCACTCTACGAAAGTACAGGGTGAATATGACACCCCCATACCTTGTAATTTTGGATTTGTCTCACCACATTTTGGGTTTTAGCTCCTCTTAACTGAAAACGAAATCAAACAGTGTGAGCTTTTGGGAAACTGTTCTGAAGAAACGGAAAATGCAAACCACATGGTATACTCACAATGTGAAGACTTAGTGAAGAAATCTTTCTTCATTGGAAAAATGAACTCAAGTGGGTTTACTAAGCAATGTTTCAAAGCAGTTTGAGATGAAAGGTCTGTGGTCTAATTCATTGCATATGTGATATTTCCTAATGGAGCAGTGTCATATTGAAAACGAAGTCAGGGAAGTGCAGTAAAGTTGGGTGTGTTTTTTTTTTTTGCTTGAAATAATAGTTTGAAACGAGTTTTAATCACAGTTTTCTATCTAAAGTGGCAGATAATCTGTACATCAGAAAATCACTTTTAGATTGTGTGCAACACTTTTCACTATAATAACCTTTTAAAATGTTGCTTTCTCAAGCTGTAACAGTTTTAACTGAAGTTTTCCATGCTGCCTGTTTTCTGACTGGTTTGGGAAAGTTTCTGTGAAGTGGTTCAGTCGTTTTTGAGAACAAAGCCAGCTAGAAATCCTGAGTTCTAGCCAGCTAGAATCATTTCCATGAGCAGCACCAGTTGGGTTAAATCCTGTGATTTTTAACTGTTAGAGGCAAAGATAGATGGTGTTTTCCTTAATCTTTCTTTCTGAAGTGATCATGATGTATGAATAATAGTATTCATTTTTACTAAGTAAGATTCATGACTGCAGATAACTTCTGCAAACATGTCCCTGCATTAAAAAAAGGCACATAAAAAAGGGGATAAAAATATTTTTGAAGCAGCATAGCTTTTGGGCTAATTCCATGGAAGAAAAAAAATCTATTCAAAGTTGCTAGACTTCTAAGTCTGAAAATTGGGTTTAGTCTATTCTTAATGCAGAATTGAGAGGGTGGCAGCAGCATTATTCTGAGAATCTTGTCTTTGTGGAGCACACTATGTTTTGGATACCCAAGTGACATACGGATTCTCTTGGGTATGTTCCTGTAACTGCCGTAAGCCATCATGGGCCCAGTTTCCAGGGCCAAAGCTGCGGAGCTACAGCGGCTCTCGCGTGCTTTCAGAATGCCGCCTTCCTCTGTTCTGTTTCACGCAGAAAAAGAAGAAGAAACCATCTCGGGGCATGACAAGGGTTAAGGACCAGGTGGTTATCTACGGGACTGCTGTCTCATTTTGTGTGCAGGATGGATAGCTTCCTGGGAAAAAAAATTCCCAGTTTTTGTACTGAAGGAGGTTATTGTCTGTGGACTTCTGCTTCATTTGTTACAGAAGCTGGAAGGTGTGTAGATGTAACAGGCTCAGCATGGGTTTAACTTCTGAGTCTATACAGAGAGGAACTTTGGCATTTTTGAGTATAAACAGCCTCTGTGGCTGTCGCTGTTTTTCATACTCTGTTGGTGGCAGCATTCTAGGACATGTTTTTAATAGCCCTTCAAAGACTGCAAGATTGTCCTCGTGAGCCAAATGCAAACTACAGAAGGAAGACGGGCAGAGGGTATCTGGTTCTAAGCATCTTACGTTACCTCTCAGAAACTTCCCTTGGCTTTCAGAACTCAGCTTTCTGAACCCCTCCTTCATCTTTACTTGCGGTAGCCGGACACGTTGGATAAGTTTGCAGGTTAACTTGTATCTCATGGAAGGAGTAAAGATGGTAGAAAAAGAAGTTTAGTAACACTCCAGGGAATTATATTCTGTTCTTGTTCCTGCCACGGAGTTAGCACTATGCTTGGAAGAAAAAAAAGCAAACTTTTGTTATGCTTTTGTAGTTTGGTTTTTTTATAGCTGTCCCTAATGTAAGCAAGAGATTTGCTCAGAACTTAAACTAATACTGTATTCTTCAGAAAATCAGGCCACAGGTTTTCTAAATTAGGCATCAAATGCTTCTGAGAATGTAGTTACTAATTTTGCTGTGCTGCGGTTCACCCTTTTAAAATTATAGAAAACTTAATTACAGAAAACTCTGTTCCAGAAAAATGTTAAGTAAATGTATTAATATTTCTGTAGTGTTCTGTATAGTGTCATGATAAGCTGCATAAAAAGTTTATCAGAATGTTCATAATTCAGTGCAATGCTTAAATATTATGTCTGGAATTAACGCATAGGGTTATACATAATGCTAAAGAAATGGTGAGCAGCTGTCCGTTCTGTCAGCCTTAGGCAGAAGTTCTCTGGAAGAAATAATATGTCATTAAAGGCTGTATCTTAATGCATATGTATGTGGGCATGAATTAAGTTTAAGTCTGGATTTCCTTATTACTTTTCTAGTGCTTTCCTTGGCAAACTTAACATTCTTTTTTTTGTGAAGGAACCTTCTGGCTCATTGTAGGCTATTCCTGCTGCTTTTAATATCCTTTGAGATTGATTCATGAAGTGCCAACATCTTGAGCTGTGGAAAAAGAGTAAGAATCCTAAAGAAGGACCCTGGATACATGGGAATAGATTTGAACTCAGACTCTTTCTGTGCCACTTTGATCTGAAAGAGACATCTTGTGACTCAAAGAACCTTTACTGTTAATTAAGGCCATTAATTCAATTAGTTCTATTTTGATTAAAAACTGATAGTGTTAGCGATGTACACAAAGACAGCATCTAGAGCAGGTTTATCGGAATGATATTTTAGGAAACTAAAAGGTTTCTTGGGTAACTTTTGAACATGTCTGTATGTGCTAACTATTAGAAGAAAAGATTCTCTGTGGGTAAACTCAAGAACGTTTTTATATTAGTGACATTCAAGCGATTAATGTCCTGGTGTAGGATAGGTCAGCATGTGTTGCCATTTCACTGGCTGACAGTTCATCACAGGAGAATGAAGGTGTGAGGAAACAAAAGAGAAGTGAAGAGTTCAGTGGAAGGATGTTAGAATACCTGACACATCCGTAGGGGATGGTGGTGTACCCATAATGCAACCAGCTTGGAGCAGTGCATGTTTTGAAAACTTACCAACCATAGAATTCACGGGAAGAAGAACCTGTGACTCTTAGGCTTCTTTTCATTAGGGCTTTGAACAGAGTGCAGGGGGAAAAAAAATCAAAGCAATGTTTCCCTATAAACTAGTCAAGTGGCCACATTTATGACTTGCTGTGTGTCCTCTGGGTTGTTTCAGAAGTATCTCTGATTTAGGAACACTTCTATAAGATGGCCCTCAGTAGCTTTCAGGTGAGATAGAGCAGCAGAAACTGTACGCAAATAAATGATAAAATTTTATTTGTCTCTTTCCTGTGTAACTTTACTGACCTGCAAGAAAGATGGTAATTGGTTTTCATGGGCATAGCCTGAGAAGCTAGGATTGAATGGAATTGGACCCTGTGGCAACGCAGATGTCAAAGCTGCAGCTCAAGGCTTGATCTTGCCAAGGATCTTGGCATTGGACTTCCAGCTAATACAGTGCAGTGGCTGGGACTTAGTAACTTAAAGTGTTCTGTAATAATTCTTAGTTATCTTTGAGCAGGTCAGTTACTGGATTCTTTTCAGCTGACTGTAGTTACTAAGGGAGGTATGGTATTTGGGGCTACCTTATTTTAGAAGAAGGGGACAAAGTTCTGTGCCTGAAAGACAGCACTAGATAGTGATTGAGGCCATCTGAGATCTGACTCTTTCTGGAAGCATCCTTGCTTCTTCCTTGATTGTAGGAAGCGCTGAAGAAGAACCTAAGTTAGATGCATAGGTTTAACGGAATTAATCGGTTGAGGCATTTATCATTTTCCATTTATTGCATTCCATTGTGTCACACTGAAAGTATCTTTTTTGCCCACCAGATTTCAGATGCTGTAGAATCCCCTAAAAGTTCTTTGCAGCTATCGGGGAGTGAGGATTCAAGACACTGCAGAAAAGGCTGAGCATGTTCAGGGTCAAGAACGGTACTGACCTGTGTGATCAATAAGAATACTACAAGAACATCTCCTAGTTTTTAATCTGATGTGTTTCTCTAGGTCTTCATTTAAACTGTTTTCTAGGCTCCTACAAAGAAAGCAGGCAGACTTCCTTTAAGATCTCTGTAAATATTCCTGCTAACTAAGCTATTAAGAGTGAAGTTGGGAGAATCTATTTACAGATTTTTGAATGTAGTGGCTAATGTTTTGAGAATGGATTTGTCTGTTGTATGGAGGAGTTCCTTACAGTTAGCCTACAAAATAAAACTTTGTTCTTTGAGTGTCAGTGGCAATTGCCTCCAGCAGGTAGCAGAAATAGGGTAATAAGACACTCCATTAATTACTCTGTTTTTTGTTGTTGGGTTTTTTTTTTTCCCCAGAAGAGAGGGAAGTATTAAGTGTTTAGAGAGAAAGAAAAATGAGGTGTTTTTTTTTTTTTAAACTATGGCTATAGAGTTCCTAGATACTTGCTAGAGTGCTTGGTAGTGCCTTACATGATTGTTTTTTCATCCGTTTACTTATACATCAGGAGATTCCTTAGCTGATAAATCAGGCTGTTATCCTCAAATCCTTGAAAAGGGCTCACTTGAAAGAAAAAAAAATATTTTGTAGGCTCTCTTGTTTTCATTGTGAACATAGACCAGTTATTTGTAGTTCTCGTGGCTTGTTTCTGGAACCTGATTTAGTTTCCTCAGGAAACTTACCTTATTCTCTCACTTTCTTCCTCTTAAATGTCTTCTATTTAAAAAAAAAAAAAAAGAAACCTAAGGAAATGGTGGTGTTCAAAGAATTGTAACTGAGAACAGACATCTTTGATTTAGACAGCACAGCAGTACAGTCTGTGTTGCAGAAGCACAAGCTTTCCTTTAATAAGCAGAAGTGACCTCAAGGGTTTCTCATCAGTTTTGTGAGTGGTGCGATGGCACAGAGATCGGATGTATCATGGTATATTATAAAATTCAGACTGAAATTCAGAATTTTAATGCAGACAGTGAACCCAGAAGCTCTGCTGCATTCAGGTCTGGAAGATGATCTGCGAAGCACGTGGGACTCTGTCTGCTGTGTATATAGAACAGCTCCGTATATCACCAAAACAATATCGGGCAGCTTAATTTGCTGCTATTCCTATTCAGACAGGCTGCCCACATCCAGATTGTAAGTAGATACATCTGCAAACATGCTGTGCTTCTTACCAATCCCTAGACCTGCTCTCAAGAGCTGTGTAGATGCAGCCAGTGAGCTCTCCGTTCTGAAGGTAGGTCCACCAATTCCATGGGTACCAGGTGCAGATTTGGGTTCTGGCCAGAGTGTCCTTGACAGGACAAAGTTTACTGGCTTCTGTTTTATACTTTGCTTGTTCTTTTTTTTAAATGTGGCCATTATGTTGGCCAAGTTCCCATAGTAAATTATTTTTATGTACCTAATTCATTCTCAATGAAACAGACCAATCCATTAAGGATTCTGTACTAAAAACTGTAGCTTATTATGTGTTCTTGTGGTGTATGACATCAGTAGAATGCCACAAGTTAATTACATTCTTAATTACAGCTTTGTATTGAATTAGGGACCTATTATACATAGAATAATTGAAAACCTGCTGAGATCACGTCTGGTAATGTCTAATTGTATCCCATGATTTTTTTTTTCCCCTATACTTTAAATAAAAACTGGCATTTCATTTAGCATGGTTTTAATTAATTGACATGAGATGTAATTAGAGCTGAGGCAGTGGACCAACTATCTTAAAACAATCACTCAGAAATTAATTGTATTTTGGGGAACAATTAACAGTTTCCAGAGCAGGAGCTATTCTGCTGCATTTCTGGAAAAACCTTGAGCAGGCACATTTGAAGAAAGACCGTGCTGCTCTTAGAAGGAAGGTTTGAAAGTCCAGAGACATTCACAGTGCTATTTCAACCTAAGGAAACTTGAGACGCTTGCAGCTTCGGGCATCAGAAACCTAAGAATAGCACAGGAAGAGAACTGAGATCTAATGATTTTCCCAAGTATTGAGAAGGACAGGGCATGGCTGTATTCTACCAGGAGTAGAAGAGGTTACTGGTGGCCTGAAGGGCTGAGAAGTTTCTTTCCCAGCTTTTCTTGACTCCAGTGGAATTACCTGCTACCTGCCAAGAGCAGAAGAGTTTCACCTCAGCATCGATGAGACTGGGTTGTGAGTTGGACTTCTTGAACCTTCTGCCCTTGCTTTCTAATTCCCACCTGCCTATATGGATGTGGCAGAATTTTTTTGGAAGCTGCTTTGCCATCCACCATCCAAAAAGCACTATTGCAGGTGACAAAAGAAAAAATTATTTCCTCTTTTCTTTCTTTCTGAACATGTTAGCCCACTCTTGCCCTTAACATCAAGATCGAGTAGTTAGCTAAATTAGGCAGGACCTGGCAGTGAGAATGGTGATCAGTTGTGGACCAGCACATTGGGCATATTTTCTTCTTTTGATTGGCGAAATTCTTGACTGATCTTAGACAGAACTCACTGGGTTTTAAAGAAGTTATCGGAGAAGGAAATGCTACTCAACAGTACTTTCAGTGACAGAATTTCTGAGGCTGATGTCTAGTTGGAAGATTTGGGTCTGTCCCTCTCTTTTACTTTCCTTTTGTAGAAGCCTTGAAGGTTGTTTGGGTTTGTGGGTTTTTTGTTGTGTTTTTTTTGTTTGGTTGTTTTTTTTTAAATGGAAATTATCATTATATTTTTCTGAGTCAAAGCCTTCCATTTAAATCAACCTGCAACAAAGCTTTAATTCCAGGATGAAGAATAATGTCCACTTGCTGTCTGCAGAAAGATTTATTTGTTTCGGGACATACAGTTGTTGTATTTCCTGTGTGTAGCCCGAGTTGGAGGATCTGACGTTTTTCTGTTTGGTATCTCTAAAATTAATGTGCACATATTTAGGCCTGCCTATACATAAATATGCATAAGCTTTGTTTATAAATGGAGAGCATATGCAAGGATAAAACTGCTGTGTGAGAGCAGGTTTAAGAGATCTCGCTGTGCTTGGACACAAGCAGAAAAACACTGGGTACATCAACTGAAAACTGGCTGGCAGCCATCGCACATAGAATGGAGGGAATGTTTGCCTAAAAGACTAGATTGTGTCAGGCGTGACTAAGCAGGAATTTTAGCTAAAATGCGTTAGCAAATTGAATGCTTAGAGGAAAATGAGAACGTTCATGGTCTTATCTTTGTTCACTGGAGACTGAATTTGATTTTTAATATAAAAATCAATGGAGGGGGAGGAAGGAAGTTCTGCAGATTTTTTTTTTTTTTTTTTTTTTTTTTGGTTAGGAATGCTGATATAGGTGACTGCTGAATATTTTGCTGTGGCTTTGTTTACATTCCTTCTGGAATACGCATGCCTTTAATAGCCTTGTAGCTCATGGAGCACTGGGCTGTCAGTCAGGTAGTAAAATACTTTAATTACCCCTGTGCACTGGACAGACCCAGTGAGAGAAAGGGTGGGACTGGGTAAAAGGAGTGCACTTCGAGCTTCCTGACTGTCAAAAGAATGATAAACCATAAGTCCTGGCTATTATTATCTTTCCTTTCTCCATGAATGGCATTCCCCATGGAAAGAGGTGTTGGTGTGTATCTACTTTGCAGGTCCTGCTTTTTTCCGAATCCCTAAGGATACGGGAATGGTGACTGTAAAGGGATAGCTTCATGGAGTAAGTTATCCAGCAGGACAGGCAGTGTAGAGCTGAGAGTGGAAGAGATTTCCTCCCCTTGGTGTAGGACAGTTATGTGTTTATGACAGACTAAGATAGTATTTTTCTTGACCTCTCTTCCTCCCTTCAAACTCTTTTTGTTTCTTCAGAAGTCTGATTTTTTTTTTTACTACTTTCTTTTTTTTTCGTCTTGACATAAAAATACTTTCTCCCAGGTAGAGGCCTTCAGCAGTTAAATTGTGCTCATGTTGAATGAATGAGAACCTCTGTTGCTATAAGGTTTCTGGAAAGCCGTGTCTCTTAATTAATAAACAGGTAGGAAACTTCGCTGAAATACATGACCCTGCCTGCTCAATCTTTTATTCACTTTTTCTTTTATGGACTGTTAAGTTCTTTGTTTGTTACTTGTATGCGAATTGATGAACAAATCACCATATTCATGTTTCTGTCATCTACGGCTTGACCCGTAAAACACTACTGCTCTGGCGAGGTTCTGGGAACTTCTGGAATGTGCCAAACAAGGCTGCTGGAGGTTCACAAACTAGTCAAATGGTAATTATTCTACCACTTTATTTCCCACATTCCTGGGAATACGGGGAAAAGAGAGTGAAGCAGATACACTGTGGTTAAGGGGGGGGGGATGGGACACACATGACCAAAAAAACCAACCAAACCAAAACCCAAACCTACTGGAGCTAAAACCATTACCTGTTGCTGAGCTAGTGCACTCAGCCTAGCCTAGAGTGAACAGTTTCCATTGTATCACTGGATGGAGCTGGGATAGAGCCGAACAACTTGTTTCTGTGCTAGGAATAGCCCTGGAGTATTGTTGCAGGAGTAGGTTGGTGAGAAACAATGTTAGAAACTTTATGCCAGCTTATGTGTGGGACTCGTGTAAATGCTCGTCTTGTTCTCTGAAGTCAGGAGATGCATTGTAGGGAATTTGGTTGTACATGAAACATGTATTGCAGATCCAGAAAATTCATCATTGAGATTAACTTTACATCCAGGGTGCTTGCACAGAAATGATGTTGTGATAAGCTTTTAGGGGCAAAAAAGGGAACCAATAGCCTAAATTGGTGAATTTAATAAACTTAATTTTTCTTGACACATGATTTCTGGAAGATTCCTGAAGGCTGTAGGAGTGGGCACATGGAATGAACTGACAGTAATGGGCAACCATCTTCTCATCTGCCTCCAGTTTTGTTAAGCCTTCCATTTTTCAGTGATAATACTAAACGGAGTACAAGTCTGGACAGCAGCCAGGTGTCAGCACATGGCAGAAGGTTTTAATTCTGCTTTAGAAACTAGATAAGTGGTGTGCTAATATAAGCTAATATAAGCACAACCTCCCTTCTCAGTTGGACAGCTTGAGAGTGAAGATGATCGTGACACTGCCATGTTGTAGCGTTTTGTGTTGGAGCTTGTTAAAGCTCTAATTATTACAGCTGTCTCTGTAACATGCTGTCTCAGTATTATAACATCTATTTGATTATATGCAATGACAGAGCAACTAGATAGCATTAATTCCCTGTGAAGCTTTTTGTCTCTTGATTATGTATGTGTTTTCCCGGTTGTGGTCATACTTTGACACTGCTCAGGTTTCATAACTGCCGTTGTCCTTTTCCATTCCCCCCTCCCGACTTCAACACTGAAAGCTGTGTTTGAGTGATCGTCAGGTTATGCGTTTAGCTGCTCCCTCTCTGAGATTCCCTAATTTCTCCAGATGCATTGTAGCCACAAAGTGTGCTGTAGCTTGTGCCCAGGACAAGCTGATTATGTTGTAGTATATGCATTCTGGTGATCAGTGAAGACATCTGGTTTCAGTGAAGAAATTCAAACCAGAGTGCCTCTGAATGCACAAATGGACTGAAATTAGTGTTTTTACCATTAACTGCAGTAGTGCTTTTTTAGCCTTCTTTCTCATTCTCTACAGGTTTTAACCCCTTCTACTCTTCAACAAATTTGTGCTTGAATTTATATGTAATCCTCTGTAGTATAGGGGGAAGGCTGCTTTGTTTTATGGATTCTAGTTTTGTTTTTTTTTTGGATGTGGGATTACTGTAAGCTGTTTTAGAGGGAACAGTGAAAAGAAAGCGACCATCTTTCCCTTTGTGCGACTGCCTCTGTTACGGAACATGGGGACTTCTCCATTACGATATGCCAGTTACAGATGAGCTAGTCATCTGACACATTTTTGGCATGGAAATTTTAGAATCTGAGTCTGGATTTGCACAGGATAGTGCCGTTTTGAATGGATCAAAACAATTGGATCTCAAAGGCCTGGCTATTGCAGTGCTGGGTGGGTGCACATAAACACATGCTGCGCTTCTCGCTCAGTTAGCTGATCTAATGCAGGACAAAGCTGTGACAGTACACTCGGAAGGGGTCTCGATGAGTCCTTTGCCAGGCTGCTGTTTGCCAGCTGAACTTAGTACTCTTGTTCCCCCAATCAATGAATAGATTTTCCTCAGATCCTCTTTTATTTTTAGGTTTCCTCTCCAGCTTTTTTTTTTTCTGTGGAAGATGAAATCTGTCACAGGGGCTTAGATTTATTAACTGCTGCCTGAGTCACTTTGCGTGATGTCAGGGCAGCGGAGGAACTGATTGTATCCTTAGAACTAGCTTAACAGAAAGGCTTTGGATAATTCTGTAGATTTCTTTTTTTTAAGATGCTGGGTTGGCTTAAATGATTAGTGTGAAAGCTTCAGAAAAGACTAAATATTTGAGGTTCTATTCTGCCCTTGTACCCATGCATATCTCTGGATTTTCACATTTGAATGAAAAAGAGATGCAGAATTACTTTCACTCCCTCCCTTTTTCTCCTCTCTGCCGTGCAGATTGCACAGAGTTGGTAGTCCCTCCTGCAGCAGTTGGTGAGCATCTCGGGCATGCTGCCGGGTACGTGGGGATGGGGGAAGGCAGTGTGTAAGGGCGGGGAGTGGATCCAAGCGGCCTGCAGCACATCGTTCCTGTTTATCACTGGTGTTCTTACGGATATCCCTGAAGTAACAGATCCCTTCACCTCTAACAGCACAGAATTGGAGCTTTGCTACTCCATCTTGCTAAACCCCTCTATTGGAAATCATTATCTTCCCTCCTCCAGCTCCATTCCTCTCCTCCTGGCAGAATCTGTTTTCTTCTCTTCCATATCCCCGTATGAGCTGCCATTTAAAACTCTCCTTTTTTTGCTGGGGGTACCTGCAGTAGTGATGGTAGCCTCATATGCTGAGAGAGCACTTTGTCATGGGCGGTGATCCTTCCTGTAGCTGAGCATGGGACAAAGAGATGAAGACTAGAGAAACAGCACTGTGTGATCCCATGCTGCTGAGATGTGCCATCAGCTGAAGGTCAAAATCTACATGATGGTTAAAATACTTTGGTGGCTGCTTACAGAAACTTATGTAGAGATTAATAGCTTTTTTGCTTGCATGTGACATATAGTAGCAGTTCTGTGGGGACTGGAAATTCTATCTTTGTCTACCTACTGCTGATTTGAGAATTGGGCTTCTACTCAGTTGTGTCCAAGTACTTGATCATCTGCCAGTTCCTCCTAATTCTTTCCTAGGTGCGTGGCTTGTGGGACGAACTATGAGAAGAGGGTTGGTGTGTTGTTTGTGAGGCCTCTGCAAATACAGCACTGATACGTACTGGCAATCATTTCCATTTGATTGGGCTAACTTGCAATACCAGCGTACCTGGTAGAAAGGTATCATGGTTCTTGGTAATGTGTTTCAGCACTGTGTCTTTAAAAGTGACTGCTGAATGCTATTCTTATCATGATCCTGTTTGCCATCTGTGACAGCGGTGTGACTAGGAACTATTCAGTGAAGGTGAGAAGCTCACTCAGCCTGGGATTTACTTTTTACAGTCCCAGGTGTAATGCATTCATTAGTGAAGTCTGAATTCAGTGCGGGAAGGACTGACTTGGTCTACTCTGTTCCCTTGGAGTATTTCATTAGTGAGTGCTTTTCAGTTACACGTGCAGCTAAGCTGTGGGTTTCATCTATGCTAAGTGGATTCTAGTTATTCCCCTGACCTTCAACTCCTCTTTCAGAAGTTTATGCATCAAGGAATGTGCTTTGATGCAGTTCTGAGGAAAGTCTGTATTCCTTGGTTTTCAATACCTTTACTATATGAAGGTATTAGTCAGGGTACCTAGGCAGCTTGCCAGCATGACTGGATAACACAGTTGGCAAATCCTGTACGCCCCAGACGTGGTATCAGTCATTGTCAGTGGAGATTGTTTAATTGATCAACAGATGTAATTTTCTTACTGGCTTTTCTGCATGGTGACTCGGGAGGGTGAGGAGGTTGGGTGAATTGCTTCAGGCTAATTGCATTAGTAGTAGCCAAACAGTGCAGCTATTTGCCTTTTGCCTCTCAGCCAGCCCTTCCTGACAGGTGTGTTCATGCCGTGTGAGCCAGGGCTTTGTATCCTGCCAGGTTGAAAGTGTGATCTAGAGAGGCCGAGTATCTACCTCTTGCCAAATTGCCGAGTGCAGAGAGCCCTTAAAAGAGCACTCCTGGACTTGTTTAGAAGGGCTCTCCGGGCATACTCAGTAGTTAGTGTAGAGCATCCTTCAGTGAGAATCGACTGTTCAGATACATTCAGCTGTAGAACTGATGTATGGGGTGTGTGATGGGACCAGATACACGATGCGGGATATTGTCTGGGAGGATTCTCTTAAATGTCGCTTGCAAGAAAATTGAGCTAATAACTGTAGCTCTGAGACAGGATATAAGCTAAGCATCTGGTTCGCGATGTGTTGCGTTCCGACCTCTGTCTAGATGGACAGCAAGGAAACAAGGACATTAGTGTGTAGTGGATAAAGGAGCGTGTTGGTTGTTGGAAGACATGGAGGTAGTTCTACCTCTGAAAAGCTAGAGGGCTTTTATAGTAGCTTTGAAGGGCACAGCGTTTGCTGTGATGATTCACTACTTCTGCCAATTTGTAGTTAAGAGGTGGGCTCTCTTCATTCAAGCGGATTCATTATCTCAAGAAAGCAAATTTAAGGGTATTTTTAATCCTTTTTTCTTAAGAGCACTGCATTTTTTCCCCGCTGTGCAGAAAGTGAATCAGTTTGTCTTCAGTTGCTCCTTTGTGGAATTCATTTATGTTACCTCACGGTAACTGAAGGAAATGACTGGCTTTTTCATTATACTTTCATGAGTACAGACTGACATATAAGGTCCATCTTGATGAAATGGAATCATGCTACTCGGGAGAAGGAGGGAAGAGTGAAAATCTTTTGAGTCTTCTCCCTCCCCCTGCCCAAGTTAAAAATTTTTGTAATCATTCTTGTGCAATTAAATAC
This sequence comes from Scopus umbretta, assembly GCA_013400535.1. Classification (NCBI taxonomy): domain Eukaryota; kingdom Metazoa; phylum Chordata; class Aves; order Pelecaniformes; family Scopidae; genus Scopus; species Scopus umbretta. The sequence continues at coordinate 46,139 of VZTL01072791.1, read as the reverse complement.
TTGCTACTGCATAATAAAATCACTTGGAATATATCACCAAGCTGGCACGTGGTAGAGCTTGCAAAGCTGATAATGAGTCTGTAGAGCTTTGGAGTTGATACTGGAAAGGTAGCGAGTTCTGAGAGGAGGTCTGACCTCAGGAATCCTGGATCCAGAGAGGGTCAGAATGGCACTTGCGCCTATGGGTGAGAGGCTGGATCCAAGTGATGCTTTGGAGTAAGATTTATTGTAATCTGGCTGTTCTCCACCTGGTACTTGAAAATAAAGTAAAACCTAAAGTGAAAAAAGACTGAGCGTGCTTTAAGTGTTGCACAGGAGTAGACAGATTTGCTGTAGAAATCATTATTCTGTTCCTTTTGTAAGAGGATGAGGCTTCATTTTTCCTTTACTATAATCAGGGTACATCATGTCAGAGAAACCAGTACATTAATTTAGCTGTTTACTTTGGCATTTTTTATGCTAAAAATACTTAGACTGTGTTCCTGACTTTTCCCTTTACTCCCTCCCTTTCTGCAAAAAATTCTTTGTGTGCGTATTCAAAATATGTGTGTGTGTAAACATGCGTGTAAAAATGTTTTGGACTTGCATTTGGTGTGCACAGGTTTGCTGAAGGGTGGCGGGGATGTTACTTCAGGTTTGTTTGCTTAACGATGCACTGGTTTATAACTCGTAGGGATGAGGAATTGGAAGGTTGCTTTTAAACTCAATGACAGATTGCCAGGGGAAGGAGGGCTATAAAGTCATTCATTTGGCTGTCCTCTGGGGAGAGTCAGCCATCTATCCAGCTGAGTCAGCTGTAGCAATAAGGCAGGAGAAACCTTCCAGCTAGCCAGCCACTTAGAAAATGCGCTAGCTGCTTCTGGGGATTAATTTAATCAGATTAGTTTAGCAAGTGTCAAGAAGAGAACTGACCAAGTGGCTGCTAGATGAAGTAGCCTGTGTAAAAGAGAAACAATCGGTGACAACAAGTATAACAACTCGTATTTTTCATGTCTGTGTCACTTCAAATTATAAACACTTAGCAGTATATGTCTTTATTTCATTCTGCCTTCATGTTAGTACCTGTACCTGGATCAGTTTGGAAGGGTTAAGCTTTATGTGTTGGTTTTGAGTCCAGTTCTTCCCAGCTCCTGCCATATTGCTTCCTTTCATATTGTTTTCTATACTGTTAACTGTCCCTCATCAATTACCCCCTTCTCGCCTTCTTTAAGGGCTTAGGAGCTCGAAGAATGCTCCAAGCTCCTGATACTTTCATGTGTGAATCTCAGAAACACCTGTATTTGTAGTCCTTCTCACTTTTTTAATCCTGCTTTTGTCAGTGAGGAGGCAGGGCAGCTCCCATTGCAGTCCCTGGGGAGCAGGAGGTGGGTGAGTATTTGCAAGCTGAGGAGCCTGGCGCTCAGGTGGGCTTACGAGCTGGCTGCCAAAACTGGGTTCCTCGCGGCATCGAAACCACGATTTATTTCTTTTCAGAAGGAAATGGAGAACAAGAGATGTAAACTACTGAGACACTGCCTCACTTATCTGTATCTTCTGTAAAACCCTGTGTATAATTAAAATGCCACGAANTAATATTAAAAAAAATATTCAATTGCATCTTTTCATGAAGATGACTTTGAAATCCTTTGCAGTGGAAAAAATCAAGACAAAGAACTGCCAAACAGAAGTTTTATTCTGTGAATGTAAATAGGTTCTGCACCATAATTAGTGATTTTTCTAGGGCTGGACTGGAGGCCCTGTATTTTCATGGGAAAATCCGTTTGATGTGTACCATCCCTAATTTCTGCAGTACTGAATAACCAGGCTCTAATTCTGTTGTAATGAACCATGTGTTAATGCTACAGCCTTCTGTCCAGCCAGAAGCCAAAACACCATGTCTGACTTTGTAATGAATCTTGCAGTCGTCTTGTTGACTCCATGGGTAGGCTTTTGTTCCAAATCTGTCCTCAAATATTGCTAGTTTTCATTGAAATGTACAATGCATCTTACATTTGTGCTTGGGTTTACTCAATTTACTAAGTTCCCTGGAAAGCGTGAATACTTCATACCCTTTAGGGAAATTTTTTTGTTTGTTTCCTTGTTAGTTTTGGAACAGTGGGATTTAAAACAGTGGAACTGACTAGAGCTGTTTATATTTTACAGTTTAGTTTTCTTTTTTGATTTTTTTTTTTTTTAAGCTGCGAGTCACACATAGAACTAGCACAGAGGTGAGGGTTTGCTGTGTATTTCTGGGTGGGAAGGTTTATTCTTGCAGCCACCAGTTTCTTGGTAGGCCATTTAATAATGGGCATATGAACACTTGTTTCTGTGTTTTGATCAGTAACTTTTGCTTGTGTGTTTTTCCTCAGACTGACTTATGTTCTGCTACCAAGTTGGTTGATTCTTGTTTTTATTTCATTTTGGCTTTAGTTTAAAACTTGCAAACAGAACACAGTTTTGCATGGGTACGGTTAGACCCGGGAAGATACCGACCGAGTTCAGAGAGTGTTTGGTATTGAGAATGACTTACTCAAATCCTCATCAGATGCACAGAGCCTCAGTAAAGGGAATCCCTCCTGCCCTGCACAACAAGCATGCAAGACCACTTCTGTGGCGCTTATATGCAGCAGTGAGTCCTGCCAGAGCGATGTTCTTCAAGCCCATTGCTTCTGTCGGCAGGTCTGCGTACTGTGTGGGGATGCTGTGGTCCCGCCGAGATGACCATCCTTGTGGCTGGGAGAGACCGCGCATGTGCCCGCAGCCAGGGCGTTGGGAACGTGCTTGACGGGTTACGAGCTGATGCGAAGGTCGTTGCGGTTGTGGGGGAGCGTTATTGGTGGCTCCCACAGGATGTAGATAAAGAGTATGTGAGTGTAAACTACTGTCCGTTGTAAATATTGGTCTGAGGTAGGTGTCTTCCCAGTGGTGTTGATTTTCAGGCATGTGTATAGCACTGTTGGTTTACATATAGAGTCTAACCCAATTCAAGTGAGCACTTGTATTCTTTGTCTGCACAGCTTCTCTCCATTAGCATAGTTGTTACTCCTGAGAGTATGTGTTCATTCATTGCATCTCAGTGTGGCAGTCAAAGAATTAATTACTCTGAGAAGGGACAGGCCTCTTCTAAAGAGTTTCACAACTTCAGCTTTTAATGGATCTCTCTCCCCTGCTGAGGCTGCACTGCAGCTTGTCAAAGCATTCGCGGCGGCTCCACGGGTCAGTGGCTCCCAATGGAGAGACGGTGTTAGAGGAACCGTGACACTGGTTCCTTAGGCTGATTTACTTGGAGCTGGGGGGGAGTGAGGGAACAGGGAGAGGGGAAATTGTAAGCCCTCGAGTCATTGTTCGCAGGAAACATTTTTTTTTTTAATTCTCATTTTTTTAAAAAAAAGTAGTGCTTTATTTAAGCATGTCACTTGCACACTCAAGCTGTAACCTCACTGGTTCCTTCCAAAACCGATTGCCTAAATGGCCTGCCTGCAATGCCGCTGGATGCTTGTTTCATTATCTAATGTTGCTTATTGATTTTCATTAAAAACATGTCAGCATTGATTTTTCTAAAGCACCCTCGGAAATGCATTCTGACCCTTTTTTATGTTGAATCCACTGCAGAGTCTCCCACTGAATCAGTCTAAAGCAGGATTATTTTCTGACTAAGAAATGTTGATTAAATATTTTGATGTATGAATGGTTAAGACTGCTTTAAGAACAAAGCATGCCACGGGGAAATGAACTGAGACAAGGGAAAAGCTGAAAGAGAGGATGCTATAAACCAGGCGCTTTCGCCATTCATGCATTGTTATTTAAAGTTAGCGATGTAAATCGGCTGAGGATCTGGTCCTGTGTGTTAGCATCAGTTCACACCCCTAGACTATTGACATGATGCTGATGTGAGAAAGGAAATGTTATTTTAAAACATAGTTAAATTACGTACAGACAGGTATTGTTTTTTCCTTTACCTTATTACCATGAGTTTTCGGGAGGCCTGGCATATTTGTTCCTGAAGTTTTAAAACGCTGACAATCGCAGAACTTAAACTGATCAGCTGTTTTTGTCATGTGCCTGTGTTATTGTCCTGCTCTCCTCCTCTAGCTCATAATGCTTATTTTTCATATGTGAAAAATCAGGTTTTAAACATGTATGGTCATGTGCAATGACATGTGAATGATGTTCTCTGGGCCTTTAGAGTAACTCTAGCACAGCTGCCTGTGATTGCAGGACACGGAGCTCGCTGCTCCCAGACTTGGGCTCATATTCCCGTGTTGGTTAACAGTGGGACTTCACAGAATTGACACACAGCTGAAGTGCAGTGACTGGAAAGTTCTGCTACTGGTGAACTGGCTGTTGAATTTGAAGCTGTGGCCTGGTTTGGCTAGCAGTGGGCTGCAGAAGTCCAAATTCATGCCTGAAAACAGGAAAAGGCCTTTAAAGCCAGGTTTGTGCGCATCTCTTCCTAAAGATGGATAAGCTGGTTTCCCTGTAACTTTGAATTGTGCCCCCCGCCCCCCAATCGGGAATTTGAGTAAATCATCTCTTTCTTGGTTTTCCTCTAGATACCTGTATTTTGTGGCAGAAAACGTGGTTGCAGATTTGGTACAGTGGATTCTAGTCTCTCAGAGAAACAATGCTCTACACTTGTTAGGTAATTATTAGCATTGTTTGCCTGTCTTGGGTCCCAAGATTTATGAAGAGAAATTTAGCATCCAGTTAATTGTGAAGAAATGAATTTGAGGTGAATAATCTACTATTGCAAATGATTCGCATGAGAATGTGTTACCTCTATACTAGTAGTATGGCCAAACCTGGTAAGGTAGAGTGGAGTGCGTTCCCAGGTGATGGAAACAACTCTTGGTTTGCTGGAATATACCCCTGGCCTCTGCTTAGCCAGCAGATGCTTCAAGTTAACAGATGCTTTTTCTTCCTGCAAATGTATCATTGACAGAAAGGAACATTCAGAATCTCAGTACGGATGAACAACTCTCAGTGCACGGAAGTCTCCAATTCCATGAGATTCTTGCCCTGTCCTAATATTCCTTTTCTTGGGGAAGAGAGTGTGTGTGTGTGGGGGGGAAGTACAATTAGAGCCTCTTGGCAGAGGGCATTTGTGAGCTTTTTGAAAAATAACTCCGACCAGGTGTGGCTTCTGTCATCTGCATTACAAAGCTGCAGAGTATAAAGCTTGTGACTCCTGGGGGCCAGCGTGACAGGCAGTTGTACCATAGTGTCTGTTGCAATAGTTCTTGACCTTTTGATCACAGATACACATACCCCGAGGGGAAAAAAACCCAACACATAATCTTTGAGTGCCTTTCCGTGTGCACCTCAGTGGATGGCTCCAAAACCTCTCTGCAGCGAGGTCACGTGCCTCGCTTTTCTCCCTGTTCTCTGCGTACACTGTATTTTTTTTTTTCCTCCCATTGCCTCCCCTTTCCTCAGTGCGTGCTCTTAAGCTGTCTGCCTTTTCTTCGTTTCTCTTTCAATCTGCATTCGTTATATTCACTGTAGTCTTACTGCTATTGATGCTTACTGTTCTGCAGCACAGTAGGTTTTTAGGGTAGACGTCCTTTCAAGTACTTGCTGCGTTCCCCAAGGGTTTGAGAAAGCATCTGTTTGTGGGACCAGCTGATGCATACGGTGCTGCTCAAGCCCCACTTACATCCTCCATGCAGACACTAGGTATGTAGGTCTCTAAAGGCAGCTAGACTGCTGCAGCTCCCTTCCATGATATAATAGCTGGCTTCTACAATAGCACCAACTTCTTGCCTCTTCGTGGTACAGCCTTCCTGTAAACTTAGCTATTGTTACACAAAGCTGGGCGAGAGGAACAGAGGAGTGGGCCATCAAATACGGTGTCGGAGCTCTGGAGGTGGCCTTTTTCAACTGCCTCAGAGGAATGCAGAAGAAACCCCCTAAGGTGCCTAGCCAATTGTGCAGCTCTGTATGATCAGGCTGGAGGGAGGGGACGGGATTTCTTCCTGACCCCCACCTGTCAGTCAGCTTAGCCCTGAAGGATAAGCTGATCTTTTGAAGTTAAGGCTTAAAATTGTTGAGACCGGAGGGCATTTCTAATAGGTTACTGGGTTAGCAAGGGAAAGCAATGGTACTGTGTACGGTATCGGCTTTGCTTTGATCAGATATGGTAGTGCTGTGCACACACACACATGCACTTAATATCTACTACTTAACGCTTACCTATGCTGTCTGTATTGCTAAATCAGAACCAGAGGGTGTCTGCAATACAGTCCTCCTTGAGCCGACAGATCCAAGAGCTTTTTCTGGAGGTGGTGATTAATGAAGCAGTTCTTTTTACTGATAAAACAACGAAGGAGCAATGCACGAACGCTGACTTTCCCTATAAGCGTGTGGATGTGTACGTGTACATATGTCTGTGCGTAATGCTGTGAGGCTGCCCCGATTTGGAGATTTCGGTGCTATTGCAATACAGTAACAAAAGCAGAAACTAGCACAAACCTACCTAGAGCAATGCACTGAAAATACAGCTTCTGAAGGGGAAACACCACCTTCTTCACCCCTTAACCAACCCTACCATAAATTTTCTTCCTCTCTTGGTTTTAGTGCTGTTGTAAAAAGCCCAGGCCTGCTTTAAAAACCTGAAACTTTCTCTTACAATGGCCAGGGCTGAGCTTTGAGACAATGCCACAACTCATTGTCTGTGGAAGAACCCTTGCTGGGAAGGCTGTGATTTATATCAGCCTGCCTGTCATGGGGTGAAAGGAATGCCCAGTTTTTCATTTTGATCAAATGTTGGGTTTGAAAACCACCCACTGCTGTAAGCTCAGTTGGAGTGGAGAGATGAGATGGAGCACATTGCATGCTTTGTTGCTGAGATAGTGTGTTAGGGCTGTCTGAATCTGTTTAACCAAGCTGAGTGCAGGGAGGAAAGACGTGGATTTTAAAAAGGGAAAACTAAACGGAGTACTTTTTCTACTTTCGGTGAAATAGAAAATGGGGCGAGGGCAGTTCAAGAAGATAATGCTGTCTTCAGTAAAGACACTAAAGAAGGCAAAATCTTTGGTGTAATTCATTTGGAGCCTGAGTAGATGAACCTGTAGAGAAGATGGGGTGGAATTTTCCAGTGGGACTAGCAGGGATAATCACCTAGCTCCTACTGGAAGCTGAAGGGTCTGCCCTTATGTCTAAAACTGGCGGGGCAGGGTGGGGGGGAGGTGGTTGACACCAAAGCAATTTTGTTCTGTAATTGGATTTATTTTCTTTCAACAGATTTCTTCAGTTCCCTCCATCCCCTTATTTTTTTGTCTTCTGTTTAGCAGCTTTCACATGGACTTGCCTTTCTGAAAGGATGGGTGCTGATACAGTTCTAGAACCACGATATGCTCTCGATTTTAAAATGCACAATAGTTTTGTGGCTTTTTTTTTTCTCTTGAATGTGTTGGCAACAGCACTTAGGACTTTCCCTGGTTTTGAGTTTCATCATGAATTTCCAACTTGGACTACCCTTAAGGTATAAAAGCATCTGATCTGAGTTTGCGGCTTTGAATTTAAATGACATTCAATTTCTGATCTTTCTTAGGTTAGTTCTCATTTTGGCTGAGTTTCATGATGTAGAATAACATTTTTACCTCATTAATACTACTTGTGTTTACTCTGTCCTAAAATGAGTAATTAAAAATTAGAATCTGAGATTCCAGTTAGTTTGGAGCAGTCCTTCTTGAAACTATATTAAATAAAAACTCTTAAGTAGTACCTATAGACTCATTTGTTAAGAATGTAAGAAATTCTGTGCTGTTGAGCCTGGCTGCAGACTCATGATCACGGTCTTGAGGTAGTCGGTATGATGCTAGTGAGCAATTTTTGAGTAAGGACACACTACTGTAAGAAACACCTCGTATCTTATCTACCTCTGCTGGTATTACATTTGTAGATGTAAAATTAGAAGCTGTAGATAATTCCCCTGCTCCGCCACCACAAGCTGTGTAACCTTGGGCAAATCATGTCTGTGTTCACCTGATACAAGAAGGGATAATATAGTCTCGTAGAGGTGCTTTGAAACTGAGCACATTCAAGATTAAAATATTATGGTGACAGTGGCAAAAAACATCCAGTGTACTTTAACCAGTATATTTGATCAGTCCTTCAGGTCAGAGCAGGTTTAAAGGCCATCTGTGGTATGACTCCATCGACTTATATAAACCAGGATCAAGCATGATTCGTGTATTTGTGTGGTCTGACCCCTTTGAGTTCTCTGGTCAAGTTACGTTAGGAAGGGAGAGAAGCACAGAGGTTTGCTGTGGTTTTTATGTGTCTGTCTTTAAATAAAACAAAACCCTGTCAACAGCTGACCAGCAGACTTTTGTTGTGCAGGTTTTTATCACCGTTTCAGGGACATGAATAGCAAGCTGAAATGTGCCTTTCAAATTACAATATAAAACACCTCTGAATATTTTTAAGGCAGTTAATGTGGGTGTTAAAAGTAAATGATTTTTTTCCCCCCCATGAAATAATATACTCTCTTTTTAATGGCAGAGTCGCTAATCTAGAACTCTAGTTAGTATTTTCTGAATAAACTTTAAAAACCTTGTTTTTCCATCCTTTTATCCATAGATTATACCTTTATTGTTTTCATATTTCCAGGTATAAGTGGAGAGTTATTGTGTGGCCACGTAATTCTCATCCCAGCTGGGAATGACCAGAAGGACTGACAGATTACAGTACCTAACAGTGTTCTGTCAAGGTGGTTTGCAAATGTAGAATAAAATCCAAGGTCTACTTCACCAGAGTATCACAGGCTGAGTTTTTGAACATCATGCTACTACTGATTCCCAGCTGGAACATGTTAACTGCAGCCATTACTGGTAGAAATGGCAAACATCAGGTAACATTGCACTGTGGAGCTGGAAATGATTCTCAGACTTCTTTTACAGCTCTCATTCTTGAAATCTACATCCTGTATTTTTCCTCATGAGGCTGAGGTCTGGATTTCTTGCTTTTTGGTATTAACTTTGTGCTTGTTATGTTTAACATATGACTTACTAGTGGGCAGAGTACTAAATGCCAGTATTTTGAGGGCTTTATTGAGTGTTTTTTGTCAGATGTGGTTTTAGGATAACATTTGGTTCTTCTCTATTACTCCCATGGTGTGCCTGTACCTCTGGTATCAAAGCAGGGTTGAGCTCTGACAGGTATGCACATTATCTATCTGAAACTGTACTGCAGATAAGGCTTTTAGAGTTTGAATTTATAGCCTTTTAATTTTAAAAGCCCTTCAGAAAACACTACAGTAGGCTTTTGTCAGCAAGAATTCTCTTGCTAGTAAGAGCAAAGGCCTCATAAGTACGGGCTGAAGTGCATTTCTGAGTAGGAATGCTTTTAGCACTGTCTCCTCAGCTTCTGTAACAAAAGTTTGCGCAGTGCATCGTGGTGCATCATCAGTAAGGTCATTCCTATTTGGTAAAAGGAGATTAGTACAATGAGAGTTCATTTACAATACTCTGTATTAAGCAAAATGAATTGGAAACTTAACATTTCTGCCTTCTATTATACATTCATATGTAATTGCTGCATTTCTGTCACTGAGCTCAGTCATCTTCATGTATAATCTTATTTGTTTCATCTGTGGGCTTTCCAAAAGCGATGTGAAACTATTCACAGACAAATTGAAAAAAAAGGGAGGGGGGGGGGAACCAAACCAAAACGCCCAACAAAAAAACCCAAACCCTTTGAATTGATAGAATATTTATTACAAGCTTAAAAATGGATTATTGCTTACTATTATTGCTTATTGCTTACTATTAATATACCTAAAGTCAAACATATATATCTGATTCCTTGATACTAGGTTAAAATGCTAATGGCAACTGCAGCAGAGTAAGTGGGTAGTTAAGAGTCATAGAAAAAAGAACATCTGGATTTATTATTGTTATCTTTGCCTAAACAGCCAGCGTAAATTAAGGAGTCCTTTGAACCAGTCCAGTTGGGCCCTGGAAGTTTGGGGACCCCCATATTTCATAGAAACGCTTATGCCACAGTCCTCTGGTGAGAGATCTGAAAATAGCTGGAGGGGGTCAGCTCTGGCCTCTCATGTGAGACTGGAATTTGTTTAGGAGCGTTCTTATCTGTGATGTTCCCTCCCACACCTAAGTTTCGTTGCGTAAGTTTTACAGAGCACAGGAGGAGCGCTTCTGAAAGCTGTCTTAAAAATGCAGACGCTGAAGAGATTGGGGGAAAGAGCGCAAATTCTTTTTAATCCCGGTTTGTATAAATAATTTGCAGATTAAGGATTTTGGACCAGAAAGAGGGGCTGAAGTCTGGAATGTATGGCCCCCACGGGGGACTCACACACAGCAGCTGAACGAAGTGCTTCATTTCAAAAAGCCACTGCGTGGCTTCTTTCTCTGTTCTAAGGGAGGTGATGAAGAAGAAAAAAGATGACAACTTTGCAGCTGATTAGTCACTGGGAAGCAGCAATCACTAGTGGTGTGTTTTGGATCATTATTCAAGGACTTTCAGGCAGAAATAAACCAGAGAACTACAACAGTAGCTTTCTCTAATTATTTTTCTGTGCTCAGCCCTACTTCATGTATTGAGCAATCCATTTCTCTTCTTCCAATTTGTAGTCAATGCTCTCTGGGGCACAGATTCAAAACATCCTGCGGAGTTTACTCTAGAAGCTGACTTGATGAGAGCATACTTAAGTCTTTAAAAGAGGCTATTTATTATGGAATTAATTCAGACTCTAAAATCATAGCTAAGGTTTTATAGCAGTTAAATGTATATATCTGCTTGAAAAATGTTTTGAGATGGAGCTTTACCATGTGTAAATTGGCACAGCCTTTCCAGAGCTGAAAGAAACTGAGCTGATTTATACCCGCTGAAGTTTGGACCCCTTTGATTTTTCTTTTCTCTTCCATGTGTATAATGCATGGAGAAAGAAGACAATCCTCTTTAATCTGTGGAGAATTTAGACACTAATCAAGCATTAAAGAGGCACCATGCCGAGGCTGAGAGCTGAAATCCTAAGGATGAAATCAAGTAATTGCTTTATCTCTTTCTTTTCAGACATCTAGAGAGATGCTTAAAGGCAAAACTAAAAGTAAATGAATGAATCTAGCCAAGTGGATTTAGCAGTGGATGGATGCATTAAACTTCCACTGAAAGTAGCAGCAAATAGGTGATATTCAATAGAGCTTACAAAGGCTAACACTAGGCAACTCCAACATTCGGGCATCAGTGTGGTTCTCTCTGACTTGGTATATCCTGTAAGCACCCAAATCGAGGGAAAATGTGCTTAATTTCAGGAAAAGAGTTTGCTTTTTTGGTAAAAGTAGCTCATAATCGAGAACCTACCATAAATACTATGTTTGGTCAGCAGTTAACCATCTTTGTGTCTGTAATTTCTCTGAAATTCCTGTATTTGCCCAGACCCTGAACAAGTGCAGCAGTGATATAGTGATTTTTTTCTCACGGATATGATTTGTGGGAGACTCCTACTCACTCTCAGAAAGGAGCAAGCCAACAGATCTGGGGGAGGGAGGGTAGGGCAGGGAAGAGTCGGGCAGCCTGACCACTTTAGTTGCATTCTGCTGCAGCGGGTTCTTCCTACTTTGCTACTGATGGGGATCTGATTATTGGTACTGGTGGGGATTTTTTTTGCCTTTGCTTTTTCCTCTGTAGATGGCTTTACGCTTCTCATCTAGATTGGGAACAAAAGCTGCCATTTTTTTAAATCAAAGACTCGATTAACCAAGCTGGTTCCAAGAAGAAAGTTTCAGGCTTGGATTTTAGGCCTAAGCAAAGGATTTATGGTATTTTTGAGCTTGCTTTGTCTAAACAGGTAAATTAATAGTGATACTGCAAAATCAAGTAAGGTTAGAAATAAAGGTTAAAGAAGAATCCTGTCTGTACTTCAGACTTCTTATATGCAGTGAGGATACTCCTTGTGTGTCAGTTGCTTGTTCAGTATGTGGAAAAATCATTGATGTCGACTTCCAACTGCAAAATGGGGAGTTTATACCACAGAGGTGGTTTCTGTAAACCCCAGAGGCCAGACTTCAAAAGAGCTTAGCCCTCAAGTAAATATGGAAAGAAATGACCAAATTTCTAGAGCCTTCTAGGCTGAGTTTCAGAATTACTGCATCTGGGTGCTGGCTGCTGCTAGACTCCAAGTGTAGTAATGCAAGTTAATGTCTGCAAGATTGTACCCTAGATGTGTTGTAACTTTAATTTTGGTCCCCGAGAAGGGCAATTAGCTCATACAGACCTACTGACAGCTCATCTGCACTTTAATTAGCCAGGGATGCAATCATATTTAGTACAGGAGCAATACTAGAATGCCACTCACATTTCACTTTAAGTGTTCTGTGTCAAAGACACCATCACCCAGGAATGAATTGCTGCTATTAAATTTCGTAAACAATCATTTGAAATAAAGGGCTGTCACAGAAGTAGACTTAAGCAGCATTTTAATGTAGTATCAAAGGCACCGTTGTGCACTGGACAAAACTAGAAAACTCCCCTCCAAACAGAAAGAAAAGGTCATCAGATCTCAGTCATACTCACCTGAGTGGCCAGGTATTGCGCATGATTTCTCTCTTCCTTCTGGAAGTGAGAGAGATGTCATTTGCGAGATCCGAAGGCAGCCGGACCTCTCCCGGCATCTGCCCTGGAAGCATGCGCAAGGTATGTATGTCAGTTCTGGCTGGCCGTATGAGCCATTTCTGTTACTGAATTGATTCTCCACAATAAAGAAATGTGGCAGCAGAACAGTAATAAATTAAAAACAATGAATGTCATGGCCAGGCTGAAAGGGTATTTAAATTTTCTTTTCTGTATCCACTTTTTAAAGTGTATGACTTAAGGGCACCATTAGGTTGTATATTTATCTGACTTGACCAGGCGATCCGGGCACTGTAAGCGCTCACTAACTGGTTTTTAGATACTGAAACTGCGTTCAGCTCTTCCCCTTACGTACCGGCCTTCCTGCTGCAAGCCTTCCCTGTCCAGTGATCAGCCGTTACAGCAGCCAGCCAGCTCGTGGGGAGTCTGTAAAGATGCTGCTGCTGCTTTGAGAAGTGAGGACTAGAGAGCTTTGAGTAATAGTGGGAGCTTCAACTTACCTTGTGAGGAGATCAAATGATACCTGGTCAGTGCAGAGAAGTGGCCGGAATGCAGGACCCAGAAGCAGTAGTCAGTGTATGTCAGGCGCTCCCGTCCCTTGTAGCGGCCCTTTGCCGGCCTTGTTGCGGTGTGTCTGTGTGCTACTGGAGCCCACGGAACCGGACACAGTAGTGCAGGCATGGTCTCCCTGGTGCTGAGGATCGCCTCCCTCAACCTGCTGGCAGCACTTCGGTGAAATCAAGGAGAACGATCACTTTGACCCCCAAGCCCGGACCCTCATCCCTAGAGCTGTGTAGTCATGATACATTCCAGGTCTCCGTTAGCAGTGGGTGCCCGTGTGAAAGAGCAGCACAGGGTTACAGTCTGAGGGCCAAAGAGGCATCAGCAGTTCTTCCACAGTGTCCCTTGCAAGCAGCAAACTTCCCTAGACAGCAGATCAGGTTGGCAAATGGGGGCCTTTGTCCATCACTGTAGTCTCCCACTACACCCAGTGCTCCTGTGTGCTTCAGGCTTAGCCAGCTCCAATGCTTTGCCGGACAGACTTCCCAGCCCCTCTTCTCCTGCCAGAGCACTGAACCTATTCTGTAGTTGCAGATCAGCAGGTGAAGAGACCTGCCTCCTGGTGCCAGAGGTCGCAAGCTTCCAGCCTTCACCATCCTGGAATCGCCTCCATTTCCCAACCTGATAGGCACGTGCCCTGCCTGCTTCTCCTGCAGTACATTTCTTTCCTCCATCGTAGCGGCATCAGCAGAAATGACCCGTGCAAAGATGAGATGCATAACTGTACCTCCAAGAATATGTCACCTTGCTAGAAGTACAGATGAGAAGTAAATCAGGCTTATTGTTCAGCAGCTGTGTTGGTTAAGTATGTAAGGAATCATGGTATTTTGGGGTTCTTGTTTGGGTGAATCAACTTGGTCACAGAATGCAAAATGCAGATGGTCTGAGGAATTTGCAGTTCACTCCTGGCTTTAACACGTGTGAATGATGTAATCGGGGAAGTGAAGTGATACTGTTTGACCTGTACCTACTCGATGTAGTATGAATTCCATTCATTCACGCTTCATGCCTGCTGGCATAATTATTCTCTGTAGAAATATATAAATAGGTTCTGGTAGTTAATAAATATTCACTTATTTGGGAATATAATAGTAATTCTCAACAAAAAAAATACGTACTCTTTAACTGTTCAGTCACTTGTAGAATTACTAAACACAGACTTCTCTAATTCTCCAGTCAGTCCAGTAAAAATACTTCTTTTTGACTGCAGTAAGACTATATCAGTCTAAATTACAATGAGTTTGATACCTTGGAGCAAGCTAATGAATTCCAAGAGGAGCTGGCAACGCCACCTAGAGTTGAGGCTGCCTGGTATTTCTTATTATTGGGCCTTTTTCTGTTGTCCAAATACATCATAATTGGAACTGAAATTTCTGTACCAGTTGTCTGCCTCTGGCTGAACCTTACATTTTGAAAAGCGAATAGTGTTTGGTTTGAGGAAGAAATTAGAGGAAAACTGTTTTGTCTGATAACCTTTTATTAATACTTTTTCACTGAGACTCTTGAAAGCCTTTCATGCTCGAAGAGAAAGGACTTAAAGTGGTGGTAAGGTTTATTATCATGTTATTTTAGGCAATGAATGTGGGTACTGTGAAGATGCTGGGTATTACGTATACGCAACAGAGGGAAATTAAGATTGCACTTAGATCTAACTCTTGCACTGCCTAATTTATGAATATTGTAACTTTCTTCCTTATTCTTTCGGTATAGGTTTTATATGTAATTTTGAATATGTAATCAGTACTATGTTCTATAGCATGTGTGCAACTATATAAACTATAAATTCATTTTTGTGTGGGCAGTACCTGTCTTATTATGTTTATTCAGGTTTTATGAGTTTCTCAGTGGATTCTGATATTTTCCTTTTGGCTTTCTAGAGCAGATCTAGAGGTTCCTAAACCATACCAGAAATTATCTTATTAAAAAAAAAAAAAAGAAAAGTAAAGCCCCATTGTGAACACTCTGAATACACTGTTGTCTGTTTGGCAATTAAAAGTGTGTAGAGAGACTAGTTTTTCTGTCTGAATCTCGTGTAATACAAGTAACCAAAAATAAGCAGTACAATGAACGATGTGTTACGCTCTTCTCGTTTTAATCATTATCTCATCCTTGAGTTCAAAGGTATTTCTTTCTCCCCTCAGGGTATTTCTTTTTTTCCAGGTCTCCTGAGCATGTCTTATTGAAGCAAGAGGCCGTTTTGTTTTCTGGGCTTACTTAAAAATTTCAAGGCAAACACTTTGCCATTTGAAAACCAAACGCAAACATCATTAATGGTGGGAGGGAACTACCGGGACCAGCAGTGAATGCAGTAGGACAGTCTGCACCTCCCGCTGCGCTGCAGAGACCTGGGTTCGTTTCCAGTAGCACCAAAGTCTTAACCACTGCAGTTACCACCGAACCTTCAGATTCCTACAAACGAACAGAGAAAGCAGTTAGCTGGGTAGCTACGGAATTTAACACCAGAACAGCCTACTGTTTCACTGGCACATTAATGTGCAATGATTACATACCCAGAAGACCGAATTTAGCTAAGTTTCTGGTGGGAGCAAGAACTAGAGCAGCAATAATCTCAGATGTCTTTGAAGGAAGAAATGGGGAAGTTCTGTAAACAGCTGGGATAGGATTTAGATTTTAAATCTGGCTGTTATTTTCCCTGTGGTTTAGAGCTACCTAGATGTTTGCTACCTACATGGTAAGGAGATGAAATTCTTTTAATATGAACATGTGTGACTATAATCGTCCTTTGCAGAACAGAAAAAAAATGCTCAAAACGGCGTTTTTCTTCCTGGTGTCTGAAGCCTTGTACAATTGCTGTGTTGATCCTGATAGATTTTTGGTCTTGTTGCTGCCCTGGATTGGGCAAGTTTTCATCTGTTCCTCAGTTTCACCATCTGTAAAACTATGAAAATGATACAGACTCCTGCTGGGAAGGGAAGCGATGCCGAGGCCTAACAGGTGTTTGCGTCAGGTCTGCATTTCTTAAGTAGAGCTGATGTATCTAGTTGTAAAATGTGAATTACTGAAATTTACACAGGGTGATTAACAGTGTTTGTAAATAAATAAAGGACATGTTTATTTCAGAGTTCTCCTTCTCGTGGAGATGCAGAGGTACCAAGACACTTACGCTAACAGTGGCTGTATGTAGAGCTTGGACGGATGATGTAAATAATGAAGAACTCACAAAAAAGAAAAGTCTGTATTATCTTTCCTGTTCTAGAATGGATCTGCATTTTTGCCATCCATATTAAATCTGGAATTGATTCTGGAAAGCAGTTCATGTTGTTCCTCTTTCCATCTAGCAGAAGTTAAAAAGCCACTGATTCAGTTTTAATGTGTTAGAGTACTATATGGGATTTCAACTTTGGCAGGCTAGCAGTTAAATCTTCAATAATTTTTCAGTGTATAATGGTAAGGTTCTACTGTCATTTACATTTCAGATGCCTAAGTAAGGTAATACTTAATGTGTATTTTTCAGAACTTCTTTGTAACCGAAATAAATAAATATTATACATTAGAAGAATACCTTATTCAACTTCACAGGCCCACTGAAAAAAGAGACATGCTGAAAGCCAGCCTCATGAGTACAGAGAACAAACTTGAATTTTTTTTCCTGACGTGATTGTTGTCTTGCTTCTTCAACTCTCTCCCTTTGCTGTTGAGTGTCCCATCTGGTAAGGTCTGACACACCCAGTAATCCCTCTCCTATCTGGAGTTACAAAAACCTAGACAGATCTAAACCTACCATGGAAACATGCTGGTTTAATCATTATTTTGATCAACTGTTTTGCTTTGCTCCCTGAAGTGTTGCGGGATGCTTTCAAAGCAGATGCAAGGGAATTCTGGGAGGTGGGAATAAGGATTTGTATGTAAAAATGTGGGATTTGAGGGGGGTTTAGAAAGACAGATTAGCTGGGTGAAATGTTTAGATCTGATGATTTCCTGCTGAGAATGCAATTTTGTGGTTGGGTGTTTTTTTTTTCCCGATTGGGAAGGCAGTTCAGAAGGGCTGAAAGAGTAGTAGTGGTGTGTGTGTCTCTAGTCTCTTTTCTACAGCATGCGGAAAGCATGAATGGAGCTATGGCTAGGATGGGTATTATCTCACGTTAGCAGGGAACTTATTTGCTGCACATCAATCACGGCAAGAGTTTCATCCTACTTTGTGTGAAGAATACGATCCTGACTGCAAGTAGTTACTCCTTAGATGGGATCGAAACAAATTGTTAAAGATAAGCGTGGTCCTAATGGTCGGAGCAATAAACTGTAAGTTAGCACACGTAGATTTTATTCCTGCATCTCTAGATTGTTCACTAAGATAGTAGATACTGGTTGTTTTCAATTGGCAGCATTTCTAATGAGAACTGCAGAAGGTTAAGAAGCCAAAGGAACACTTAACCTCTTCAGTTCCTGAGGTTTTTTGTTGTGAGGTTTGTTATGGTTCAGTCAAAGCTCTTTGAGTTGGTTATAGCATTGAGACCGAAACAAAATGCATAGAAAATGTAGAGCAGAAGGAGATTTAACAGGTCAAAGTTGTTCATGCTGTTATATTTTCCAGTTACAGGAATTGAGTATGCCCAAGAAGTTCCCTACTTGACTATATTATGAAATGGATTCCTGCCAACATATACTACTAATATTCCATCAAGGGGGTTTATTATGCTGTTGTATTAGTAACCTGAAAAATGCTATCAGAAAACCATATATTTACATTAATAATGCCACTAATATTTCATAAATCTGTTGCGGTTATGGCCTGTTGCTGCTTGAGGAAATAGGGTATTCAAGTACATAAGCTTGAAGGAAAATCAGGAGAGTTGTTTTTCTTAAAGGAAACAAAGCTAAAACTTTCAGATCTTAGGAAATGTTCCCAGCCCACATCAGATTCAGATACTGGTTTATGTGATAGCTAAGAGCTGATCCTGTAACCGCAGCTATGGAACAGGCACATTTTCCAGAGAATATTCAGTAGGTGTTTTCCTGTCATTCCAAGCACACATTCTCTGACACAGCATTCACAGGAACCAGGTTTCTTTCTGTGCTCTAGATGGATGGATTGACTGAGGAAGACGAGTCAGGTAGGCTGTGCATGGTTGAAGTTGGTAGAAATTTTCAGAAATTATAGCTCCAGTTTGTCTATAAGTATTGGAAGTTTGCAGGGGGCTCCAACAATTGCCATTAATCTTTTATAAATCGGTAGCATACTTAACTAGTCAATATGGACTTAATAAGATTTGTGTATTTAAGACTTACATAGAGATTATTCCTTAGATTTTCAACTATGAAAAAGAGTATGGTATAGGACATAAACTGATTAACGTTTATTTTCTCATATTTTCTGCTTAGCTACAGTCAAGACTTGTTCGTTTTCTTCCAGACTTGTAAGAAAGTCAGAAGTGACCAGGGACTTATCAAACTTCCTCTGAAGTTAGGTTGCTTTCTTGAGCATGTTAGCAGTAGTCGTCTTATATTCTAGTTAACGGAGATCAGATATTAAATGACTATTGCAGTGTTTTTTTCTGTGACCAAGCATACCCTCTCTGCTAGGGGCTTGACCGGATGGGTGGAAGAGTGTTGGTTACTGTAGGGTTGCCCTGCAGTAAGAGACATGACACAGCAGTGCTTTGCAGTATGTAACAGTGCAGGAACTCCTTGATGGCAGTTTGGAATAGTGGTGGGAGAAGGGTTAACTGTTGTACTATACTTGCTCTCAGATAATTTATGAAAGATGTGTCAGATCTAGAGGTATGGAGGTAGACCAACTCATTTTGCCACGTGGCCTGGTGGAGAGGCAACCTTGGTGTTGCTGGAAAGTTGCTGATTGAGTTACTCAAAGGGCTGCTCTGCTGGCTGATAGCCAGGGCAGGACAGATTCTTGGCTGCAAAACCAGCTGTCTGTTTGCCATTGCAGTGTCAGAATTGAACGTGCAATGGGAAGGTCTGAGATAAACTGAGAAGATAACAGGACAGCCATGAGTCAGCACCTCGTTTGCTGTATTTGGCTTTGGTGTTAGGGCAGATAGATTTAATAATGACATTTGGGTAGCTTATTCAGCAAAAAGCAGTGTTTATGGCTTTCAAACTTAAAACACCATACACTAATAAAAAGTAGTATCGGTGTCTCTAATACCTTTGAATGTAAGATAGGGCTGGTGTGGCATTTTGAAATGCTGAGCAGTAAACGTTTTGCTTGCTTCTACTTAAAATGGAATCTCGGCAGATTTATATGCAAATTCCCTCAAGTACCAATCTTTGTTCAGCCATCGACATGTGGATTTTTTTCACTAATTTGAAAGCATTTAGGAAGGGAAAAGAGCCAGTGTGTTTCTAATTGGGTAACCTAAAGTAAAATTGCTAAACCCTTATGTAGGCACCAGACTGTGATTTGTTTCTTAATGGAGCTAATTTTGCTGGGACTTGAGGGGTCCTAGCACCTCTGAAATCAGGTGGGGTTGGCTTTTTTTGAGAAAAAGATGCAGCTTTATATCTTGTAAAGAATTTTAATTTATCTTGCCTAGATTTTCACAGGAGCGTTCCAAGTAGCAAGAAAGTCAGACGGAGTAAGTTCATTGGCTTTGACTGGCTTAGTACCATACCCATACACTTAACAGGTGTCAGACTTGCTTTACCTACTATAAAACATTATTGAGAATGAAATTTCTCAACTCTTTATAATGAGACTGGTATCAAATATCTAACAAATATTAGTGTCTCCTGCCTCCTGTGTTAATGTTGGCATCTCTTATCATGTGGAACAATACAAATGAATTAAAGTTTTATGAAAATATGTTTAAAATACATTTTATCTTTGAGTTGACCATAATGTATTGATGCATCTTAATATCTTTTGGTTTTATAACCTGAATACCACCCTTTCAAAGGTCCCAAACCATGTTTTGAGCGCTGGTTAAGGCCCCAGGCATTTTTTTTCTGCAGAACTCTTACTTATTTCACTTAGGGCCACTGTCTCCTTAGAAATGAGCGGCCTGACGTAATCTAGCAGCTCTAGGAGAACTGCAGATGTGGTGCCTCTGTTGTGGGATTACCTTAAATTTATTTGGGATAACAAAACCTTCATCTGAATTCAGAGTTTACCATCTTAGTGTAACTACAGAGAAGAGTTGAATGGCTTGTTCTTGGCCAGTTGATCTGAAGTGTTCTGTTTTTTTCTGATCACCATTGCTTCCACAGAGAGTCACTTACCTTTGATTGATTGCTGCAGGTTTCTGAACTATAGTTTTGGAAAACACGGTTCACTTTAAATAGTTAAAATCTATTTCCAGCTCTTTTGCGTTTGAAAGATCTGGGTCCTATAAGAATAATCTGTATTAGTTCTCCTCTATTTATCAGCATGAAAACTTTCAGAGGAACAGAGCTGACAAAAACCTCTTGGAACAGCAGGTCATTTGGCAGCGAAGTTCATTGCACCTACTGCTGTGCTATGGGAGGTTGAAGCAGCAAGACAGGAACCTGTGTGGAACATATTTACTCTTTACCTGTTCTGCTGTGGATTAAATGAGAACAGATTTTTGGCTCTCAGCATCTGTGCATAAATTCAGTCTGAATAGGAGGCAAGTTATGAAATGAGATCAGCTCTGAAAAATAATATTAACCACAGCTAACTTTAAAAAAGGAATATAAATTGCTACCTTTTGAGCAGCCAAAGAAAATTAAGGCCTTGTGTAGGCTTTTAGATTTTGCCAGATTTTATATTGATTTGCGTTAGGGATAGTTTTCTTGAAACTTTGTTTCAAAACAGGTGTAAGCTCTGTGCATTAAGAGGATGTGTACCTTAATCCAAGATGACTACAGGTACAGGGTGCTGTGCAACAGCATTAGTTTAATCCACATGACTAATCTCCCCCCTTCTGACCCGAGGAGACTTTTCTGACCTTTCTTGCTCCCGCGGTGTATCTCCGTTTACCTTTTCTAAATGTGGGCGCTGTGCTCAGATGATATGGAAACAGTCATCAGGTTGATGCAACTTTCAGTTGCTGCCTGGCTGGACTGGATTTGAACCAGGCAGCTGGAGGAGAGAGATTCTTTTTCGTTTTGCCAAATCTTCTGAGCATAGGGAAAAGGGGGGAGTAACTAGAAAACAAAGGTAAAGAATACTAATTGCATAAGGAAAAAAAAAAGTGGGACAACTCATGACAAATAGTAGGATGTCACTAAGGATAGTGCTTACTGTGCAAGAGAATCCTCTTCCATGCTTGGTGAGAGACGACCCTCAGCATGAGAGACTCCCTGTCATGCTTTCCCAAAGCATGGTGTGTACCTTGCGAGTGTTTTGCAGGCCACTTCAAAGTGAAACTCTGAACTCGGGTCTCTGAATCCTTGCAAGCGTGTAGGTCTAAAATATACACCGTTCTCTTTTGAAATGGGCTGTGCAGAGTTCTCACAGTTCTCTCTGCTGCAGGGGGGAGTCCACGCAGAGGAACTGACTTCAAGAAACCCAGCTTTCTTTGCTGTAGACGCTGTGATGTTAGACGAGTTATTTATTCTGTCTGCATAATGATTCTTTTTACTGTAAAATGAGGGGAATAGCACATCTCTGCCTCACACAAGCTCTTGGTGACAAGAACGGCAAGATACTGTGGCAGAGGGGAGGGAGATCCGATTCTTGCAGACAGCTATGGACTGCCGTAGCATTTCATGGTGTTTATCCCCAGTCAGGACTAAGGTGCACAGGCAGAGAGCATGCGAGCAAATCTGCAGAGTGCCTCTGCTATAGCTGGTTCTAATTAGTCATTTTTATGAGCTCCAGAGTCAGACAAAAATGAGGAGCCCTCCCCTTGTGTAGTTTCCTGTTTGCTGGGTGCATATAAAAGAGATCTGGCCCTGATGTATGTTAATAATGAGCTGATAATGTAAGCCAGCTGAGAGATGTGGAGTTAGTCTGGTATGCTGCCAAGTGGGAGGTGAAAGTTCAGGAACTGACTCATGTTGCCAAGACCTGGTCCTGTGGAGAAGGTCTGCCCATTAATAGATTGAGTTTCTCATTAGGGCTACACAGCATATGCGTACAGCTTTTGGGTTTCAAGCTGAAACCCAATACCAGTAAAAGCCTGCCGAACGGAGCGGCAGATTTACTGGTAAATAAAGGATTAAAGGAACACTTGGCAGGGTTGTTGGACTGGAAACCTGACTGGCCTTTGAAGATTTCTCCATACTGTAGGTCCTCGCTTTAAATTTATACCAAGAGACTTGTTCTGCTCTTTACCATGCAGCCCACAGGGCAGGAGTTTTACATAGTCTGCTCTGTATCCATGGAAGGGATAAGATGCTTATATCTGACCTTTAAATCAAGCCTGCTGTAAACAGGCTTCCCTCCTACCCCACTTGCAGGCCTTGTCTTTCCGTGGAGAACAAGTACCATGCATTAGTTCTCACAGTGAGCAGCTCAGCATTTGCAGCATCTCTAAAACTATTCCTGTTCTCTTCCTCTTTTTACTTGAGGATCTCCAGCAAACTAGCACAACTGCCTGCTTGGATTACAGCATGTGACATTTTCATTACAGCTGTGAGTTCATACGTGGCTAAACAGCTTTAGCAGAGTGAAATGCAGACAGGTTTAAATAGGTTTGTAAAAGGGGGGTGGGGGGGAGGGGGGAACCACAACCCAGTCCAAAAGCCCACAGCTGACAAGAATATTAATACAGTACTCTGGGACTTCAGGGTGGCATTGGCTTTATATTTTTATTGAAAGCAAGAATGATTCCCATGAAAATTTTAGTTCTTGAATTTGCATGACATAATGGCTCTCATACCGCGCTGCTTTAGCTGGCTAGCTTTACCTGGGGAAACACGGAGCCAAAAGGAACTGCAGGATAGGCACTGTAAACTGTCAGTACGGTTCTAGTTTCCTTTTTCTTATAAATAATCTGAGTCGATAGTTTTGTTAACTAATGAAGGAGACAAAACTGCAAATGTGGAGGCAGCAGTGAGTTTTATCTAACCGTCTTCCAACAGAAGGGTTTCCTTTGTTCCTGTGTGCCCAGAAGCCACAGACATCTTTAATCATTGCTGAAATCGTGTTGTCTTGATCCAATAGCTGCGCTAGACCACAGTCTCTTCTGATGCAAGACATCTGGCTTCAGTAATGTTCCAACAGAGAGAAGGTATCTGGCTTTTTCCTCGCTCAGGCGTGAGATGACCAGTCAGTCTGAGAGTCAGGAGTTGGATTTACGGTTTATCATCTAGAAATGAACTGCACTTATGTGTGTGTGTGCACAAATACGTGTTGCACGTGTGCTTGTAGTTGCACAAGTGCGTAGTTCACAATGATGATACATACTATTATAGCTACATAAAGAACTATATTACTTTTATGTAAATTAGAACCAGCAAGAGGATTTTTCTGCCTCCCAAGGAGTCTATATCAGATAGTACAGGTCAGGTTGTGGAGCCCATTAGGAATTTGTATTTGCAGGCTTAATTTTACCTGTGAACCACTTACCTCGTACAGTCAGTGATGAAATTCCTACAGCAGAGACACTCTTCTGAGGAACGCTGCCTGGGAATGAGCAGTTGGGGCCCAGTATAGATCAATGTGAGAAAATCCATGCGGGTAGGCAGAAGCATGCGCCAGGCTTGTTTGCGTGATATGTTTAGAGGGCAACGGGCCTCCCTCCCGTGCATCAGCACGGAGGGACCCGCTGCTGGCAGTGGGGACAGCCAGGTGTGGTGGCCCAGGGGCCAGCTGGAGAGGGAGCGAAAGCTGTGCTCAAAGCCAGGGTCTTGCAGCCTCCTGGACTTTGAGTATGCCTTTGCCAGTGAGATGCTGCAAGACCACGGAGCCCTGAATGCTTCCGATTAAATCGGTAGCTCTTATTCAGCTGTAACCCCATCCTCTGCTGCTGGTGTCTTTGTCACCAGAGCTGATGCGGTTGCCTGCTGCAAGGCCAACAGTGGGTTAGTGCAGCCGATGCTGCCAGGAGCGAGTGGACGGCATTTGTTGTATTGAGGCATCTTTAGCCAGCCACATCGTCTTCTCTGTCCCTTAGAGGGCCGATGAAAACACTCTTAATGTTTAATAGCATAAATCCTGAGGAGATCTTCTGTAAACATATTCAGTGAGCACTCATTAATTTCCCTCGGGAGCCAGGCTGAATGAGGATGACTTTCAAAGAAAGGGGAAAAAAAAACCAAAACAACTTTATCTTTAAGAACCGCACCTGTGGGAAAAAATTGTTGGAGGCGCTCTGTTTTTTAGCTGTGTGAATTAAGGATCTGTGGCGGGAGGACGAAGCTTTGGAAGCTATATTAGGAAAGGACAAAAATAGTACTTGCAAAATGTATAGCAAGGCTCTATTTCATTGATTTGCAGGGAGGTCTTGCTGATTCTTGAGCAACAGCACTTTAGGAGCATGACACGTTCAACCTCTTAGAAAGACGGTACAAGCCATTTGCTCTGTGCAATTTTGTGGCACTCAGCATAAGAAACTTGCATCCATCATCATCGTTTGTCTTTGCCAATGACTTTAAGGACACTTGAAGAAGCAAGCGTGAGGGAGGATTCTTAGGAAAGGATTCTGTTTTCTGCCAGCCTCAGAAAATACAGGTGTACTCTGTACTGTCAGAGGTGTGCAGGCCAGCTTTGCCTTTCATTAATGCCGCTCCATCATTCCTTCTGGAACGCTCACCAGACCGTTGCTTTGCTGTGTACACTGGCTGCAGGCTCTTGTCTTTATCTTAGGCGTGCCTTGTTCTAACTTCTGAATTTATTCATTTGGTACAAACTTTGTCTTGGAAAGAAGAACTTGGTCTCATTGGCTTCTGCATCCTAATTCCTAAACTGGGATTGCCAGATGTTTTCTCCCAGATACCTTCCTGGGGTACAGATGGTGTATTTTGGTTTGACCCTTTCTATGCAGATTATAGCAAGACAATTAAAGCAAATAAGAGACTTTAGAGAGGGACTTTAAATTATCCTCTCTACCTTAAACAATGAAAACAATTAAAAACACGTGTACATAATTCTTCCTGCACTTCCTCACTGATTTAGCATTCTGTCAGGTCTGCCTGTGTCCCTCTGGAGGATTCCTTCTTCTGGATCTCATTCTTCCTTTTGTAGCTAGTACTGGGTATGGGAAAGTCAAAACACCACAACCACTGCAGTGTTTTGTTTGTCCTGCCTTTTCTCCACACACTCGCTTCTCTGTTGCAGGTAAACTGGAGAGAACAGATTACAGAATGGCTGAAGTTCAGCTGGTGTGGGGACCGGGGCTTAAGGACCCTCCTCCCTCCTGCTTCTGCCCTTCGGTACCAATATTTACCAGCCAGACCACCCAGTGACTGCTGTGGAGAGCCGGGATGCCACCGTAAAGCTTTTCAGTCGGGACTGGATACTCAAGAGGAAAAACAGTTTGGGGTTTGGGGAGTGGCTGCTCGCCCCAGTGTCTGCTGGCCTTTGCTCTGTCAGCACCAGCAGCAGCTAGGTCAGCCTTTAGGAGGTACCGCTTTAAAACCAGCCTTCAGAGGTGCTGTGACCACAATAACACCGGTGCTCTAATCATCCCTTTTAATTAATCCCTGGGAAAGAAGGTGTTTAACCAGCTACATTTCCGCTTGGTTTCTGTCCTGCTGCTGTTCTGGTATGATGAGTTGCTTTGTGCTCTGTGACAAAGAATTACTCAGAGGTTAAAGGTGACGCCGAGTTCATTTCCCGAATGGGCAAGGCTCTCCCCCACCCCCCCCAGCCTCATTTCTCAATTAAACTCCTCATAAATCCTCACTGCATTTTTGAAATGGAGATGGTTAGCAGGACTGTAGCCAGGATAGTGGGATATTTTGGCATGTTTTAAGTCACAGCATGCATGCATGCCTGCAAGTATTTAATACCTGCAAGTAAATGTGCATGCATTATGTCTGTTACTGTTCCAAATTCCTCCATGGAGGATGAAGAGAGAGTGAAGAAGGGTGTCTGCCTTCACTCTTAAATTACACTTTTACATAAATAATACACTTCTTTTTTCAGGAAGCAATTATAAAAAATCTTTGGGACTGGGACATTGCTAGTGTAGTCTGTAGTAATTTTTGACTTTCATGGAACTTTATTGATTTATACCAGTGGTGAAACTTTTCTAAGGGTGGAATTCTGCAACAGTTAAAGCTAATCTAAGTCAGTACTTCCATGGTCTCTTCCTCCACAAATTAGATACTTGACATTGAATTTGCATACATTCCTGGAGATGCCAAGTGGCAGAGATTGAGGCACTTAGTTACAACTTGCAGAAGTCGCCTGACTAGAATCTAATCTTGGATGCACTTGCTGCCTTGTCTTGCCAAGTTTCGTACGTTAATGGTAAGACTCTTACATCAGATCCCCTTCTTCGGCTATCGGGCTTTGCTTTCACCTGATACATGTGCAGTGTAATGCCACTGTCTCCTGCTTCATGTGCCACATGCAGCTAGTTGGATTTATGGGTCATCTGCTGTGTTGTATCTCCCCGGAATGCAAGGCGGCACAAGTGCTGTGTGGTGTGGTGCTGCCTTAGGCAGTCATCAAAATCCTTTCCGTGTGACTCTGTGGATCTTGAACACTGAACGGTACCTTGAGAGGTCTGCTACCAAGCTT
This sequence comes from Scopus umbretta, assembly GCA_013400535.1. Classification (NCBI taxonomy): domain Eukaryota; kingdom Metazoa; phylum Chordata; class Aves; order Pelecaniformes; family Scopidae; genus Scopus; species Scopus umbretta. The sequence goes on along the minus strand of VZTL01072791.1, from coordinate 19,432 downwards.
GAGCTTTGCAGATTCTGGATTTACAAATAAGGCAAACAAGACAAGAGTTTGTACATCAAGTTCTGGGTAGGGTGATGGAAATAGTTTTTGCTAGTAATGTTTTTTTTCCTCTGAAAAGTAAAACTCCCTCAAGACCATACGATAGGAAGCTGAAAGGTTTATTGAAGGCAGTTGTTTAAAACTACCACTAATCCAAGTCCCACCCCCCTTCAGTCAGTTATCAGTGCTCTTGTGTAAATGTTCTCATGACGATGGCAGGTCTAAGGAAAGTGCCGTTGGAGAAACGAAACTGCTATCCAGGAGGGGTTTTGCTCTGTCGCAAGTTTCTAAGGGTTGCCGATGCATAGTCTGGAGCACGGAAAACTCTCAGCAATGTAAACAAAACTCCAGAGAATCCATGTGGCAGTTGATACGTTATTTGGCCTAAAGATAACTTGGATTGCCTTTAAAACATAAGGCATTTGCACTAAGGAACAGGTTTCGTAATGTATTTCAGCATTTCCAGTGGCATGGTGCTTCAAGGTCTATTTTAAGTACCTGATCTTGAAAACAACTCTTTTTCCAGACGTGATGCCCAAATATTCAACTCTTTTCATAGGTCAGGAATTCCTGTTGCTGCTGTGTTCTTCGGCTTGTGCGGGATTATTGGCTGTTTGCTGGAACAAGTTTAAATTGCCCAACCTCTAAAAAATCATGTGGCTTCTGACATGTTTATTATCAATCTATATGTAAGGAGGTTTGAGAATGAAAGGATTGGATTTGTGGATAATGACATCAAATGAGTCTAAAGATGTCTGACTTCTGTGCTTAGCCTTGATAGAAACTCCTGGAAAAGATTTAGTTATACTACCTCAGTTCTCTATCTAGATGGTGGGGAAAATTCTTCCATCTGTTGTGTGTTTTAACTGCTGAGGTGGGATGATAGGTCTGGAAGGGGTTTATTTCATGGCAGAGTCCAGGACCCTGAGAATACAGGCTCTGAAACACGAGATGCCAGTTATGGACGCATCAAGATGTATGCTAAAAGTATACTATTAACGCCAGGAAAAGCCTGGTCCAGATCTGATAGTAAGAAATCTTTTTTTTTTTCTTTTTCAGTCTTGGAATTACTCACTGCCAGGTTATACCTAGCTCTGTGCTCTGCATTACACAAATATAAGGGGTATTACTCAGTGGAGACTGACTCTGTGTGGGCCTTTTGGCACTACTGTAATACAAAGTCCTGTTTGTCACTGGTTGGCTTTATTTTTAATTAGCTTCTCAATACATACCTATTTACAAGCAAAAATATTCTCTGTTTTTCTTACTGGATGGTAAGGGGAGAAGCATTGTAATTAATTTGTTGAGTCCTCTGTGTCTTCTTTATACACCTGTGTAGAAAGCTCCATCCTGCACAGGTCGGAGCACTACTCACGCTAAGCTTTGTACTCTCCGTTCTTGTTGATTTTTCTGGCAGTGGAGAGTGCTGAGCAAATTGCACCATTCAGACTCTAGGACCCTAATCTCTTCTTAAACAAGGAGCCTGTGTAAAGCAATTTAATGTCTAAACAGAGGAGTGAGTGCCTATCGGCATCTAACAAAGAGAGCAGAGGAAAGCACAGTGCTATTAAAAACTAGAGAAAGAGACACAGGACAATGAATTGATACATTGCCAAGGCCAGAACTATTTGTTTCATGTTTAACTTATATCTTCCATGTCCCTGTTTTTATGGCACTCCAGTAATTTAAAAAAAAAAATAAATCTGTGATATTCATGTAACCGATCGTTGTGATATTCTGGCCAAGGTTTGAAATGTTGTGGGGGTGTTTTTGAGCCATCTTGTAGAGCTAAATTTGAGACATCCTCTGCAGTGACCTGTCTTTCACGTAATGGTACTTCCATGAAAATTAGGCCTACAGAGCACAGCATCTTCAATGGGAGATAAACAGTCCAAATCTCTGAAAAGTTACTGATTAAACTAATCCTGACCATTGTCTACTCATTCCCTAATTTGTAACTTCCACTGGGTTATTTTTGCCCGCTTTGAAGAGCGGGGTGGGGGGGGAATCCAACACAAACAAACAAAAAAAAAACAAAACAAAAAACCAACCAAAACAAAAAACCCCAAGCCCAAACCAACAGTGTTTTTACCTAGTGTTTTGTCTGATGAACTCAGTGTGGGTTTTTGGTTTTTTTTAATCACAAGTCAATCAAATTTAGTGGTAGCTTCTTATTTCATTGCTAGTGTATTGGGTTTGTGTGGCAAGGATTTGGTTAGCGGGGGAGTGCTACAGGAGTGGCTCCGGTGAGAGGAAGGTTGGGCAGAGACAGTGCGTGATGACTGACTGCAGCCCCGTTCCCTGTGAGGAGGGAGAGAATTTGGGAGTGAAGTTAACCCTGGGAAGAAGGGGAGAGGTGGGGGGAAAGGTGTTTTAAGGTTTGGTTTTTATTTTCTCGTTATCGTATGTATTCTCAGTATCGTATGGTTTGATTGGTAATGAAGTAAACTAATTCCCCCAAGTTGAGTCTGTTTTGCCCATGATGATAACTGGTGATCTCTCCCTATCCTTGTCTCGACCCACGAGCCTTCTGTTACATTTCTCTCTCCCCTGTCCAGCTGAGGAGGGGAGTGACAGAGCAGCTTTGGTGGGCACCTGGTGTCCAGCCAGGGCCAACCCACCACAGCCAGAGAAACTGGGTTGCAGAGGTTTGCTGTGGCTACCGTATGTTTTCCATGGTGCTGGCAATAAACTCTGGTGTCCTAAACCCGTGTCCTCTTCTCTACAGGTATCAGACAAAATCAGCTTAAGTGTTATTTGCTTTGGACTTTTAGTGCTGACACAGGGAATGAATGCAGAGTTTACCACAATGAGGCAAACAGCATTGGAACGAAAGGCCATCATATGACATTTTGCCTACTGTATGTTGCTCGCAGGACACTGACATTTGCAGCTTGTGGCAAGGGGAAGAAAGCCTCAGTACCTGAATGGTGTCTATAGAGAAGTTTTCCAAACCTTATCTCTTAACAAAAGCTTTCATTAGCGGAATTTTGAGTTCCAGATATTTATCTTTGATTCTAAGCAGTAAACTAGCTAAAATATGTCAGATGGCCTCAGCAGTACAGACATTTGGTAATGTCAGTGCTGGGAGTGGGAGTGATTTCCGAAACCTTCGCTGACCTTTGCATATACACTGTTGTTTCACAGGCTTTTAAGGTCATCAACCAGTCTGAAAAAAAGTTATAGATTTTGGTCCTGAATGTCAGGCAGTCTTTGACTAACACGTCTGAGTTATGTGAATTGAGGGTGACAAAGATGGGTTTGCAATAAAAGGATATTTTGGAATTTCCGCAGTCAAAAGGTGAGACATACAGAACTGTGACTATCAAAAATTGGAGCCTGTAGGCTGTCATGAAAAGATTGGAAATGCATTTCTAACGCACAGTTTTCTGAAACCCCGTGCACCAATACAGGTTAGGGGTTGACCTGCTGGAAAGCAGCTCTGCAGAGGAGGACCTGGGAGTTGGGCTGGACAACAAGTTAACCACGAGCCAGCAGTGTGCCCTTGCTGCCAAGAAGGCAATGGTCTCCTGGGGTGCGTTAGTAAGAGGGTTGAGGGAGGTTATCCTCCCCTGCTACTCTGCCCTGGTGAGGGCACATCTGCAGTACCGTGTCCAGTTCTGGGCTCCCCTGGGCTCCCTGGTTCAAGAAAGGCAAGGGACTGCTCGAGGGAGTCTGGCGGAGAACTACGAGGATGATTAGGAGACTGGAGCATCTGTCTTAGAGGAACGGCTGAGAGAGCTGGGTCTGTTCAGCCCGGAGAAGAGGAGACTGAGAGGGGATCTTATCAACACTTCAAATATCTTAAGGGCAGGTGTCGGGAGAAAGGGGCCAGACTTTTTTCAGTGGCGCCCAGCTACAGGATAAGGGGCGATGGGCACAAACTTGAAACACAGGAAGTTTCATCTGAATATGAGGGAAAACGTCTTTACTTTGAGGCCGACAGAGCTCTGGAACAGGCTGCCCGGAGAGGTTGTAGAGCTTCCTTCTCTCCAGATACTCAAAACCCACCTGGATGTTGTCTGTGCAACCTGCTCCAGGTGAACCTGTTTCAGCATAGGGTTGGACTAGATGATCTCCAGAGGTCCCTTCCAATCCCAAACATTCTGTAATTCTGTGAAAATTTTTGGTGTGTTTCCAAATTAGACTTAAAGATTCTCTTTTCTGTTTGTGAAAAGGCTGTACATCACCAAATGGCTGTTTGTGGTTTATACACGTGTGCCTGTTGTGTCAGTAATCCTGAGGGAAATGGAATGACCTGACAGATGCTGGATAATGCTTTATAATGCAGAGGTCTAATCCTGATTTCTAATGGATCAATAGTAAAACAAGGAGTTTTACATGTAGTTAATGACATTACTCTAGATGGTCTGCATACCTTTCCAAACATTCAAATTGTCAATTTAAGTCTGGGTAAGTTGTTATCCTCTGTGCCTTCCTCTCTGGCAATGAGCTCTAATTTCTAATCACATGCCGACACACTGCATGAATTTTTCTTTTAGCATCTTTGAATTCCAAACATTTAGTTTCAGTGACTGTTCCCTTGTTTTTGTATTTTCAAGAAGTGCAGAAGTTCCTGGTGTACCTTTGCTCATTCATTGCTTTAGGTACTTTTGTCATTTTCCTGACAGTTTGGAAATGAGTATGTTCTGCCTCTGCTGGAGAAGAATAGGGGAAGCATTCACTTCTGTACTAAATCCACAAATGCCTGTTGGGATTTACTGAAGATTTTGGCTGCAGTAAGATACAAAGGATAATTTCATTAAGGATATACTCTCAGTATGTGAAAGAGCCTATTTAATAGAATAATATTGAAGTTTTTAATTTAGCAATATGCTGAATGAAATATGTTAATCTGTCCCACTGAAATAAAATAGGAACTTTGTTCAAAGTAACTGCTTATAGTGTCTCCTGACAATCTTTGATGTGGTTTAATTGAACTAATCTAGGCTAAATAAGGTACCATCTACATCTGGGCTTAAAATACATCTGGTTAGTTACCAAGGGTGTGTACTCCCATGTAGGTGAAAAGGAACATACCATCCCAGGTCAGTCAACAAAACACTGCAGTTATAGACTTATCCTTGGACTTCAGATCTCAATTTAATGAAACCTGGATTCTGAAAAAAAATGAGAAAATAATTTTATTAGCAATCATTTAGTTGACAAAATTGTCCTCATTGGGTGCTCACAGAATACTTAAGAATAGGCTGCACTCTCCCTCAGGTGTCCGCTGTATGGATTTCTTTGGCAGATTTGTTTCCACAGTTTATTTTAACTTCAGGAATTGGTCTCAAGCATTTGCCGTAAGCATGTGACACTTGACATGGCTTATATGCAATTAGTCAAAGAGTCTCTCTGTTCTCTCACTGGATGAGAAAGCATATCAGGTGGGCAAGCATGAGAAACAGAAAACATGGCTTCTGGAATTGCCCTGTTACATCGGTTTATCAATTGATTCCTTCTGAGTGTTCATAGAACTATAGACTTTAAGCCAGAAAGGAGTGTGAGGCTCCAGTTATCTCTGTACTTAAACAATAACTTGTACAGAGAAAAAAGTACGTTTCAGAAAGGTATCCAGTCTTGATGCAAAGACACAGGCAAGCCATTGCTCCTTTCCATAGTTTGTTTCAATGGTTAATCAACCTCACAGTTAAAAAAAAGAAAAAAATAAAAAATTCTGTAATTTGAATTTCAGTTTGTTTGGTTTTAAGTTCCACCCAGCCTTTATAACAGCGAAATTCCCTTTTCTAGATGTTAAGAAGGGAACTTGGAGGTGATGAGAGTACAACTAAGGTCATTCTGAAGTCTAAATGAATATTCACAGACATTTAGGTCTTGCAGTATTTGCTGAGCTCTAGTTCTAAGCAAAATACTTGCTACAAAGGTTTCGTACAATCTGAAGTCACTAAATGTAGTGCCAGTGTAGAAAATTAAGGAAAAATCCACCAGAAATGATACCTGTTGATGTTTTGTGGTGAAGGAAACTTCAGTGCTGATTTAAGTGCATCTTTTCTACTTCTATTCTTTCCCTACTCTGTATTTCCTGAGCTGGGATATGTGATTTGCTGTACCAGAGCAGGACAGGTTTGTAGCGGAAGGCGAGTCGCAGAAGAGGATTCAAGGGTGGGGACTTTTGTGAGAGGATGGTTTGTAGAACGCACCTATAGCATGGTTAGGCTCTTTGGATGTAGGGGCAGCATGGGAATAGGGGTCTATGTAAGGATGGGGGGGATAATATTTATAGGATTTGCAGAATTTTAGGTGGTGGTGCTGTAAGTTAATATTAGGGTGTGTTTTCTTAGAACTCTACGGGCATGGAATTTAGGCAAAAAAAAAAAAATCAGTATGGTACAGCATTCAATTATAGCCATGTTTAGGAATGGAGGAACAAGGCAGTGGGTGTAGCTATGATAAAAAGGAAGGAGAAAATCTTGCCTTAAAAGTTGCGGAATTCTTGGTGGGAGCTTCAGCTGTACTGACGTGCTAGCGAAACAGGAGAACAGAGAGGGGTAGAAGTTTGCCTACCACTTTTCATATGGTTTGTTTCCTGGAAGGAGTCATTATAAATGTGCCTTTGTGAGGGCCATACAAGGTGCAGAGAAAGCTTCTCACATCACTCTTCCTTTGCATAGGCAGATGTCTTCTGCTTCTCGCTGGCTTTCTCTGGCTAGGAGCCTTCTGGCTGAGGGGACAGGCAGATGGTTTCCTTGAAGGCTCGGTGGCTCATCAAACATCAGTCAGTGAAGATACGTGGCTATCGGCCAGTAATCTCCCACCCACAGTCTGAACCCTTAATTCCCAGTCCAAAATAAAGTTGTTTCAAACCAATCTCATAAAAGAATGGCTTAAAAATATTAAGCTTTAATGACTGTTCCAGTGAATCCAGCACCCAGGGCTCCAGCTCCATATGAAATCACACGAAAGAAAATTCCTCTTGCACTGGGATCCAAGAAATAATAATGCAGATCAGAATTCACCATTTCAATATTCAGCTCCAAAAATGAACTTGCTAGGTTATAGGAATTTGAGCTGGACTGTCACGCTGGAGCCGGTGATGTGCTTAACAGATGCCTGTTTGGGTTCAGATGAAGTGCTGCAGAAGCATATGATGCCAGAAAAAAGGATTAAAAAGTCAGCAGGCTGTTACAAAGGAGGAGTAATTACTTGTAAGCCTTAACTTTTGTTCTTGGCTAATTCTAGCTTTGTTTGATGGTTCTTAATCTTTTCCATGCTGGACTTCATCTCTGGACAAGTTGTAACTCTTCTTTGATAAATGTAGAAGGGTAAAATGCTTAGTGCCTACTTGTGAGTCAGGCCTGCTGTAATCAGAGTTAAGTCTTCAGTACCGAACCGGTGTTTCTGCATTGCCTTTCTCATCCTTGCCCGTATTCCCGATTGCCATTTCGGTTTGTGAAAGCCCTCATGAAATGGGGGTTTCCAACTGGGTTCGAATTAAGTGAAGGTCAGCAAGCATCTTTCTTTAAGGATCAGGGCTCTTAGATGAAGCATCCAGGGTTTTCTCAGGGTATTTACACCCTTTAGCTAAACTGTTTGAGGAAGTTTAACTTCCTTGATGTAAGTTATGTTTGTATAAATGTGCTTATAGCATTCCTGTCACAAGAGACTGACTTCTATTTTACTGATACAATTGTGCTCACATAAGAAGCCGAACTGTCAGTGAAGTATTGCTCCCCCAACTGATACTGTCACGGGGATAAAATGCTTAAATTTACACCTTGCTTTAACATGAACCTCTGGAAATGTGTTTCAGTGGCTGAGCAGAAAAAAGTTGAAAATTGAGAAAACTGTTCCAGAGCACCTGAAAGCACTGATAGGCACGGCCTCCCTGGCCCCGGCAGTCTGTCTGTTTTTTCAGGTGGACAAAGTAATCTTACGCTTAATGATTATTTAAAATAATGACTTGTGATATGAAACTCAGAAAAAACCTTGGCATCTTCTTTAAATAGATTCTCTGATAAAGAACTTTGTAGTTGAGCTGATCAAGCATACGAAAATGTTCTCTGGAAACATTGGTAATTAATTATAGCAGGACATGAAGGTTATTGGGTAGAGATGAATATAGAACAAACCCCTTAAATGATGGCCTGTAGCTGCTGATGCACATGGTTGGGATTCTAAAATAAAATGGACAATTTTAACTAACAGTTTTATCAGTAAAAGGCTTAAAGTGCTTAAATAAACTGTCTAAAGTACAGACATCACTATAGAAATATAGCACTCCATTATGTAAGGTATGAAAGTGGGTGGAAATCTTTAGACTACAATAAAAAAAGCACAGCTTTTTCTAACAGACTGCTAGTCTGACCACATAGGTTTTGCTGTTTGCCTTCAGCTTATTAAAGCAGAAGTTGCATGGCTGATTTTCTTAATATTGGGCCATGTCCTACATACCTCGTCTGTGTGATTGATCTGGGATAAATGGATTGCCTGCAGAAATGAGACCACTCTCTGTCTGAGGATAACGTGCTACAGCAAAAGCCTTGGGAATTGCAGAAAAACAGCTGTTAAGTTTCAAGCGTAGATCCTGATCAACAGCCCTTTGAAATCAGAGGAGTTCACTTGTCTCTGCAGCCTGCTGAGTTTATTTCTGTTTTTTTTTCAGAGTTATTATAAGCCAAAGGTATTCCCTCAGTAGCAATGGTACCAAATCTAGAGTATCTCTAGTCTTGGAAAGACTTCAGCAAGACGTGCCTGTGTGCTTAGGTCAATTAATGCATACATTCAAGGAAGTCCTTATGTGCTTTCTTTAACTAGAACTTGCTGCCCTCTAATATTACAAGGCTCTTGGCCTGAGACAAGAGAATGCCTAATAAATAGTCTAATGATTCGCAAGTCAAATTCAGTAGCCAAACTGACCAGTAAGAAGCTGACTTCTTGTGTAGCGAACCAGGTGTTTTTAAAGAATGGTGGCATCTGCCACGTGAAGGTCAATGAGTGCTCTTTGCGAAGGGCTGCAGGAAGCTGACCAAACTTCAGCAGGCTCATCCAGGGCAGGTGAAGGGATTTCGAGAGGAAAGTGAGACCAAACTGCTGCTGTTGGAGGAAACCAAGTTCCTGTGCTGCTCCTGGACCAGAGGAAATACGTAGGCTTTGCAGTTTTCCCGAAAGGTCCGTGGTCAAAAGTGGATCTTCTTTGCATTCCTTATTTCAGTGTTACAGCACTTTGGGATGTCATCCTAACAGCCTAATACTTGGATTCAGCTAAAGGGAAGTCAGTCAGCTCTGGAGGTGGCAGCTGTAGGTTCCTTTCCAGCAGAATTAAAAAGTATGCCAAGGATTGGAGATTTACAGGATTGTAACAGTGTGCTAAACTGATGTTATGCTTCAAATGTGAATCTACTTGACAGAGGAGGTGTTGTGCTGGTAATTCACTATGTTCTGCTGTTTTCATTGATAGGCTTCTTACCTTTTCTTTTTCTGTTTTTGCCTTCCTAATTTTTTTTTTTTTTTATCCAGTCATGGCAGTTTGCTCATTTACGAGACCTAATTCTACCATCCAGAGGTGGTGCATGAATTAAACATGAGTGAAAACATCTGAGTTCCTTATTTCAAATTTATGGCTGTCGTCCTTTGAGAGCTCTGATTTTCCCCCTCCTCTACGCTTTCCTTTCCTTTTTTCTTAATTGCCTAACACCTGCTTTCCAAAGCTATTTGCTTTCCCAGCACCAAGCAGTGCCAGTGCACTAGCGATGTGCACACTCAACAGCATTGTAGTGAAGTTGTCTGTCAGCAGTAGTCATTTGGTGTCATGACAGATATTGATTATTTACTACTTGAAAACATTTAATTAAATTTGACTGCATAATTAGCATGCTAACAGCCAGACATGCTAGACGGACAGTGAATCTTATTTGCAAAAATCCTCAAGCTGCAGACCTTTGTCCGAAAGCTGATAAAAGAGTCTGTCTCTGTAGGGTCTTTTAGAGATCTTTAGGTGTTCCTGAGTTTTGGATGAATCTGCGCATTATGCATTGCTCTTACGGTTTCTTTTCTTCTTTAAAGAGCTGAACTTACACAGAGCCTTAAATCCTGGCTCTGTTGGGATTCCCCGTGGACACTGGAACTGACATATATCTGAGGGCAAGGTCTAATTTTAAATCCTAAAGACAGTCTAGCGCTAGATGCATCATCATTCATTTACCTTCTGTACCTATAGTTAATCTCTTCAGTAGGAGTTAGGAAGAGGGGTTGTGAGTAGCACTGTGTAATCTACATGTATTTTAACCGTCTTCTGTTGTTATCTACCATAATCAGGTAATAATTTTTGTCTTTCAACAATAGGTGTTGTCAGTCTTTTGTAATAGGAAAACAGCATTTAGGTCAAAAGGAATCGGATATTCAGGTGATACTTAAAATTGGCCAGTATGTGCCACTTTCTCTCTGTGAGCATCTTTACATGTTAGCACTTGGTAAAATAATTCTAGCCTGTGATGTGCATCTGTGTTTAAATACCTTAGAAAGCTGAGGTATGGTCAATATTAAACTATGGAGGCGTAGACCATAGCGCTAGAAATAGTAATAGGAGAGCAAGGTTTCTTGACAGAGGGAGGGAGTGAAGTGGTGTGTGTGTCAGTTCTTAGAAAAGCAATTTCTGTCTCTTGCTGTAGAACAGAAACTATCTTTGATCTCCTGGCCAGTGTTCCTGCAGGGATAGTGATAAGCAGTCCTTCGGGGGCTGTGGTTCAGTGGACCGTACCAGTGCACTGAATACCTTCTGCATGCTGTAACCGAACAAAAGATTGGGAAGACGGGAGAGAAGTTTTGAAGAGGGTGGAAAGTTTAGAAGGGGATGGTATGCCCAGGAAAAGAGTGGGGAAGGTGAGCACATGTGTGGTTTAAAAGACACCCCGTTTGCTTACAGAATTGGTTTTGGAAGGCTTTGAGTTTGATTTGTGGCCAGTCCTTAAGGGAATTGGTGTGTGCAAACTTACCTGAGTTTGCCTGAGGTTTTGTTAGGGAGGTGAGACGTTGCATAGGAGTGACAAGTAACCTATTTATTTTGCATCCAGGTGATAGTCAAAGTATTCAATGAGTACTTCACGCGTTTGCTGTGCATGAGCAAAGCACTGCTGCAGTCAGTTGAGCCGTGTAAAAGGGCTGTTGGGACAAGCATTGCTTCTGCTACGTGATTCTTCCTCCTCCTGCTCCCTCTGGGAGCATGAATAATTGATGGTGCTGCTCACAGCCCTTTGTACATCACCTGTGGATGTATCATGCATGCGCGACAAAATGTTGATCATCGTTAAATGCAAGGTAGCACTAAAGCCTACATTTTTTCTTTTGTGAACATAATGAAAGAAAGAAGTAGCTACATCTAAACATGTAGCTACACTGTAACTATTTTTTGTGTAAAATAATGCTTGTCCTGAACTTACCAGGTAGCTCCACTAAAGGTATAGTAAATGTCCCTTTGAACCTCTAAGCAGATTTGATCTAACTCAGATCACCTTTTCTTTTTAGTGACAGATTGTCGCGGGATCTTGGACAATAATCAGAGATTTTCTTCATTACCGACGTACCTACGCGTCAGCTATCGGATATTCAGTGCTGAGACATCCTTCTTTCTCAAAGAAGCCAACCAGGACTTTATGAGAAATTCCAGTTTGCAGTCCAGGGTGGAATCGTTCTTCCCGTATAAGGCCAAGAACCCACCAATATTAAATGCCACCTATGGACCTTTTTCTGTTGAACAAGTTGTGCCCCAGGACCTAATGTTAACTTCTGACTTTTTTGGATCCGCCAACAAGTTTACTTATAACTGGAAACTTAAGGCCTACATAATGAGTGACAAAATTTACCCGAGCAAGCCCAAAGTCCAGGTCCTGTTCTACATCGTGGGCAGGGACTGGGATGACTATAGCACCACGGAACGGCTGCCCTGCCTGCGGGTGTTTGCCTTCCGAGAGACGCGGGAAGTCAGAGGCAGCTGCAGGCTGAAAGGGGACCTGGGGCTGTGCGTGGCAGAGCTGGAGCTCCTGCCAAGCTGGTTTAACCCCCCCACGGTTGTCACTGGCCGTAAGAAGTCACCGGATCACTTTGAAGGGAGCCCTGTGGAGCTTTACTATACTATCCAACCGGGAGATGAGAAGGGAGAGTGTACCGCTGAGGATATAAGGAAGGGAAATGCTATCCGGCCAGGAAAAGATGGCATGGATGAAACCATGTCCCACTTACAGCGAATTGGATCTGTCAGCCTTTATCGAGGCCAGGAGACTTCTCAGCTAATGGAGCTGCGGCTGGATAGTAATGTTGTTGTCTGGTTGCCCTCAAAGCCTGTCAAACAAGGAGAGGTTGTGAATGTTTATGTGACAGTTGCCAACAATTCTACGGTGGATCAGTTCATACTCAGGTACGGTAGGTTGTTTGTGCATGTTTCTAATGTGGTAGCACACGAAGATGTTGGGGACGTGGGGTGAATCTCAACCAGTTTGAAGGTAATCCACACTGAAGGTTGCTCCTAGTCACTGAAATATGGTATTTTGCTCCTTGAATGCTGTGAAGAGGATTGAAAGCCTCCATCACTAGGCGGCTTTTAACATGTATGTCATGCCGCTCATCACGTGCCCCCATTACGCATCAACGTACAAACCACAGCAATTCGCTGCTTTAGTGGGGCCCTTTCTGCGCAACGACAGACAGTGAGGCACCAGAAAAGTTCTCTGCTTTACAGGGCTTTTAAAAATCAGTTTTTTATTGCACAGGCATGGAGCTTAAAGGTAGCAAAACTTCAATTACCTGCTTTTCTTTAAGTGCTCTGACAGCGCTTTGCCTCTCCCACACAGAGTGGTTTTGTTATGAGCGCTCTTTAGGGAGGGGTTTAACTATCGACTTGTAGTTAAGTAGCGGTTTGTCTTTGCCAGCACATATGCCCTTTAAAATAAGGCCTAATGTGTTTGATATTGCTGTTGATTTTAAGGCACTGTTAGAAGTGAGCGCCATTATTTTGGACAGGAGTGGTGAATACAGGACCTGTGAACACAAGAACTGTCTTGGTTGGATCACTTTCCTTTTATTTTCTTCTTTAGCAGTTACCCTGCTGATCAGATGAAAATCCTTCGAGGATGACAAAGACTGGGAAACTTGTTAATCACTGGAATATTTGATGTATCTTTTTTTTCCTTGTTACCAGGCTTTAAATTCAAGGGAAATTTCCACGGTGATAAGCAACAATTGCTCTTAAAAGCCTCAGGGAATCAGAGTTTCCCAAAAGATTCTGCACATGAAAGTATTTATTTCTAAGGCTTATATGAATTAGATTAATACATAGTTGACAACTACCAGGGAGAATAGCCTTTAGAACAGGAAGTGTCGCTTGGCAGATAAAAGGCTTTTATTTTAAAAAAGGGGGATTTTAGTCATCCCAGAATCGTTCTGATGTTTGCAGCTTTGGTTAAGTTGGTGAGATAATCTCCCAGACACCTGTTTACTGACTGAAACCTTCGTTGTAGAAGTCTTTTCTGATGCTGTTGCTTATCTTTTATTGAAAATCCTTTTTCACAAAGTAGTAGAAACAGAATACATTTCTACGTAACAAGCATAGCTGTGGTGAAAGAGGAAATCCAAAGGCAACGAACTGGGTGTTTGCTGGGTGGATGGGAGAGGGGCTCACCCTTTGAAGGTCTGTGTCACAGTCGTTATTTTCCTGAAAAGCGAGTTGAAGATAAACAAGCTTGTTGAAATCCAGTGATGTATTTCTTTGCTCAGAAATTAATCTGACTGCCTAGGCGAGGATATCATTTGCATGCTGAGAGGTGCAATAGATGGAGATGGTAATGTGGGATGTCAGTAGTTGCCTGTGTGACTTGCTGTAATGGGCAAAATAGATTGGCCTTGGTTTTGAGGACAGGTGACTTTTATTTGAAGTGAACAGTCTGACATTTGTTGGTATATTGGTGGTTGTGTGTTATCACAAATGCAGAGCTCAGGCCACGTTCTCTTGCTGAAACACCGTTTTGGTGAAAAATGGATTTGCATTTTTGCTTAAAATTACTTTGAACCAGACACAAAAAAGAGGCTGAAGAGACCAAGTTTGGGATTTTTTGGGTTGTATTTGTGGTGTGGTGTGTGGTTTTCTTTTTTTTTTTCCTAATGGCTTTTGCTTGCTTTCAGTGGAGATGGGCAGGTAGTCATTGTCTTGAGATGTAGTATAGGGCTGACTAGTGTTCTAAAAATCAGCACCATTAAGTGTGCTTCCTCCTTTCCACCACCAAAGGCAAGAAAAATTATGGGAGATATTCCAAAGCAGTCTTGTTTTTGAAAACTCGTCTTGCAGGCGTGTTTAGTCTCTTGTGTCTCCCAAGGATGTTGATCTGTGCAGTTGTTAAGTCATCAGATGGAAGCTTTGCTTGAGGTGTACAGGAGGGTAATTCCATGTAAAAAAATGGTTTTACCTGTTTTCCTGACACTTCAATAGGAAGGGACAGCTGATGCCCACTGGTGAAGGTCGTGTGGGACTGCCCCCTGCGGGACAGCTGTGTGGCCCCTTTTGTCAACCTCCAAGGTTTCTTTTGTGGTTTTAGTGGTGGAGTGCTGGTGAAAGGCTGGCAAAGCCAAGTTCAGCTTCCTGCTTCTGTGGTGGAAATCTGTCTTTGGTGAAAACTTCCTAGGTGTGAAAGAATGCAGAATTTGACCCAGGAATCTTATGAAGTGCCTGTATCTTACAGGAAAAAAAAAACTAAGCAAATACAGTGGCCAGGGAGTAGCCAGTGCGTGTGCTGGATCTGCCTAGGGGCTCCTTTCACCTTCTCCATGGCCATTTGCCTGGTTAGATAGAGGGCTGTGTGGTCTCATACTCATGGGTTCCCGGCAGAGCAATCCCTACATCCCATGACATGTGTTCGCATTTAATCATCCTAAAGAAAAACACACCACACATTATCCCCAGGCATAGTGGCTTTGCTTATTTTCTGCTTCTTGTATATTATTCATTGAGGTATTGCAACATCTAGTGCTGAAGCAAACAGCATGTGATCGTTGCTTGGGTGGAGGGGGGGGGAAATAATAGCTACAAATCTCCTCTGGCAAAAGGAAAGTAGACTGGTCTAAATGACCTCATATCCACAAATCATTGCAGTTGAAACTGTGTTCTTAAATTGTGTCTTAATTCAGAATCCTATTACTGTATCTATAAATTTATCAGCCCAAGAACACCAGGAAAGTCAAAGAGAATGACTAATACGACAGGGAGTGAAGCGAATTATGCATGGTAGTACATTAACGCAGTAGGAGCACTGTCTGAATAAACACACATCTTCCTTTCTTGCATCTAGTCAGCACAGGGCTATTGTAACAGCAGTCTGAACAATACTGATAGGTTATAGGATATAGGTTCTGTTCACAGGCCTGTTCCTGTCCTGCTGTGTCACCTCTGGTAAGTCTTTACAGGCATTTTCTAAATGCAGTGTAGAAAATGCAGACAGTTGGTCAGCGTCGCTTTCGGGAGAGAGAAGCCTGTTTCAGTCCTGTTCCTAAAAGACCTTGACTTCCTCTGATGGCAGGGGTTTGGGGTTTGTCATATACTGTCAACGGTAATAGGAATGGGAAAATCTTGATAAAAGAGCTGAAGAAATGCTGGGGAGAAAATGTTGCACTGCATTCCTACCGTTGGGAAGGATTTCTGGGCCCCCAGAAGAGATGAATTACACTTACGCTAACTGCTCAGTAAGGAAAATTGCTGTTATCTCTAGCAGCTGGGTAAACTATGAACAGAAGGAAAGTAGCATTACTGATGGACAGAAAAGCGAAATCAGGCAATATTTAAAATAAAGATCATTTAAGTCCCTTGTGCACTTTCCAGAGCTGTTATAAATTAACACCGCTGGCTTCAGCAGAGCTAAGGTGAGTGATTGTTGTTGCACCAATTGTTGGGTACACAAGCTTTTCCAATCCTTCGGGTGTATTGTCCGTAAGGATTAGAAGGCAAAATCCTTAGGGCAAGACCCTGTTCTTGAATGCTTTTATGAACTACCCTCACACCCAGCAGGCTACAAATAAGGGGAAAAATCATAACCATACTGAAAATAAGCTATTCTTGCGAGGTTAACTTTCAGAAACACGTAGCTGCAGGGGTATGCTGCGATATTTGAAGGTAAGTAGGAAGCTGGGCACTTGATTTCTATTCGTAGTCCTGGGGAGTTGGTGAGCTGAATGCATTAGGCAGCTTTGAAAAGCTTGGCCTGCGTGCATTGCTGTGTTTGTTCTGTAGCTCTAAATACTTTTCCAGCTACTACACCATTAATGGATCCTTCCATCTGTTTTTCATGGCGTGACATGCCACATTTGATCTGGCAGAGCACTGTACAGCACTGGGCCAAGGCAAAAGGTGTGGGAGTGCTCAGTGTTTTAAGTTACTTTGCTGGGCAGCAGCTAATCTCTAACTTGCTCTAGAAGGTGCTGAACTACCAGATAACCTGATTTGCAGGAGGTATTGAGCAGGATAAGTAAAGAGAAAGGGGATGAAGTTGTTATCTGTCCTGATTAAAGAGGTGAAAAACAGTGGTACTTCCCCTGTGTCCCCCCCCATCCTCCCCAGGCTTTTTATTACAGATTTTGCAGTGCAGCTCATTACACCTGAAGGGATGCAGGTTGTAAACAGTGTTACTGAATTACCTTTGTCTAGCAAACAAATCAGCCCGAGACAATGGATAATTAGTAGTGATAATAAATCTACAGATTGGAAGAAGGATAAAGGATAAATACAGTGAGGAAAGCTATTAAACCCATCAGCTGAGGCAGCTTTATATGTCAGTTCCTAATGAGTATTGACAGCAGTGCTGTGTTAAGTAGTGTTGAGAACAGCTAAAAACCTAGAGGAAGATGCTCACATAGAGTAGCTCTACAGAACAGCCATAGCTAGAAAAAGTAGTTATGATCGTAACGTCGGTGTACTGCTTGCTTGTAAATCTCAGTATTTCAAAGGCTAGATTGTGATCTGGCCATAAATAGCTGTTTTGGGGGAACTGCTCATGGAAAAGGGGGATCTCCAGCACTAAATCTGCCTTTTTTGCATGGAAGACCTACTTGAGCCTCCTTAGGGAGTAAAGCACTCAGAGGAGCTGTCTGTGCTTGGCACTGCCCTCATCTGTTCTACCTGCTGTGTATAAAAGAAGAAAAAGTATTCACATTTTCAAGCAGTTACTGCTTAATTTTAGATACTGACATTTTAATCTTGCCCTCTGAAATAACCTTTAGTATCCTGAAATTTACCTGTGCTTACTTGTTGGTTTATCAGGTTTTAATGCTGCAGTGTTGTGGTAGCATCACTGCAAACGCAGGTGACATTGTAATGACTGACTGAAGCTGAAGTTAACCAGAATGAGACCGAAATCAGAGCTTAGTTCATTCTGTTTTGTGTTAACCTATAATTCGGGACATAGTATTGCAAGTACCTATTTTCCACAGTAAATGGAATGCTGATTTCCAGCTGTGAAATGAAGAGTGTGCTTTTTATATACTGCTTCACATCGTAAAACTAACGCAGCTCAGAGTGAAATGCAGAGAGACAGAATGATTTGGTGGGATGCTCTTCTGGGCCTACATGTGTGTCTCCAGATGTGAATCGCAACAAAACATTTTTCACTTCCTATGCAGCTCTGCATTACTTAAATATTTAAAAGTTATTTCACCGCACAAAAGCGTTTCAGTCAACATCTAAAGGGAGTGAAGTCCTCAGACTTGCTTCTGTTGTCTCATTATTTCATGTTCCACTTTCAACTGAAAAGAAGGTCTTGTCCTCAACACTTCTGACCCCCAGTTTTACCTAATGCCTGTGTGTAAAAAAACAAAAACAAAACCAAAAAAACCCCACCCCAAAACAACAAAAAACCCCCAAACCAACAACCCAGAGGTATAGTCTCTATAGCTAGATTTCCTTTTATAGTGCCTTAAACCTTCCCTTTAGACATATGTCTTGTATTCTGAGGCACAGATAAAACTGTAAGTGGCTAATTCTTACACTGCGTAAATAAAAGTATGCATGTAGGGTACTCTGGGTAGCAAACTGCTGTTTGTTCTCACCTGAGATACGGTTTCTCCGTTTGCGTTTCCATCTTGAATAAGCAAAATGCAAACTTGCTCACAAAGATCTCTGAGACTATTCTGTTCACATTTTTCTTTGTATCTCTTTTTCAGTAAAGTCAATTATTAAGTCAAGACTGGAAAATAAAAGCAATTTGCGTGCTTATGAACCTTTAATCAGGGTTTTTCTTTAACCTGGAGAAACTCTTCCTCGGTCTTCCAGCCCACCAAAGTGGTTTCCCAGTTATTTTATGGGATTGGTAGGACCCATAAAGTCAAGAGCTAGGCCAGAGGTGGTTTGCAAAAGTGTTCAGAGCTGTGGCTTGAAGGGGTTTTCTATAATTGATTGATGAAGGGATTATATATTTCATTGTCTAGTGTTTAGCCTTGTGAAACTTTAATTCTTATTGATTTTTTGTTTTCCCTGCGACAGAATGATTAGTAATGATTCAGCTACAAATCTACAGTGGAGCAGGTTAATGAAAGCAAGGTAGTGGTCTAGTCCTTGTTGTGCGCTAATTAGGAAGTTGAGACCTGGCTCCTCTTTCTGCTTCTGTTCAGGGCTGAGTGTGTTACTTTAGGCATATCATTTTCTCCCTGCTTACAGCTTCACCTTCTCACATTGCTTGTTTCTACTACACACAATTCTGGGCCGTGCGCCGTGTGCACGGCTCGGTGCGGCGAGCCTCTGATCCCCACAGGGCGTCCGTGTATTGCATAATGCAAGCGACAGTAAATCACACAAAAGTTGTTACACTGTGGGGATTATGGTTTTTGCAAGGAACGAAGTGTAATAGCGCCTTGCAAGTGCTTTGTTAAGATTTCTCCAAAGTAAATGTGTGGTTAAAAATTCAAAGCAGTCATGTGCTATCATTGTTTATATTTTGCTTCAGTAAGCAAAGGGGATGACAGACTAACAGTAAAAGGGTAAATATTTCCCAATACAACTTTAAAAAGCATTTGTGATGTAAAAACATACTTTTTTCAAAGAAGAGAATGTGTTAATGCTATTTTGAGAGAATGGCATCACACTCCAGTTAGTTTAGTTTCATTAGCCCTTAGCAGGCAGTTTTCGTGGACACCAGTGTCATACCAGAGGCAGGAGGGCCCTCCAAACAAATGACTCATTCTCAAAAACACTAAGCTAGTAAGGATGTCCTTTAAATAGAGATTGAGAAAAGGTGCTTCTCACCAGAACAAGTGAAGAGCTCACTTGAGTCTGTGGTAGCAGTGAGTCAGGTTCGGTTAAGTTTTAAAAGGAACTGATTATTAACTTGAAATTTAAGTTACCTAGAAAAGCGAGAACAGACACTCTTCCCTGACCCTCTTTAGAAGCCTTTAAAAAAAAAAAAAA
>VZTL01072789.1:305-18998 GCA_013400535.1 Scopus umbretta | reverse complement strand
CTCCCGGTGTTAAAAGAGCTGACAAATAGCAGCACGTTGACACTTGCACGCCTCTCGAGAGTTCTCAGAAGGCATCTAAACATTCAGGTTTTCAAAGCTTTGCGTTACCCAAAAGTATTAAGTGAATTTTTCCCGAGGCCACTAAAACAAAACTACGACTCCCGCTTTCACAGCTCTCCAGCCAAGGTCTTTTTATCTGCTGAAATGAAGTTTCGTATCTTGCCTTCTAAAGGCAAAATCTGCGTCTCGTTACACCACTAAGATCAGTGGAATTATGCTGGGTTTGTGCCCAGTGTCGGTGAAAGGGAAAGCTGGCTCCAGCCCTCGGTTCGCAGCATGGTAACGCGTTCCTACCCTGCCGTTCTTCTGTTTAAGAAATTGCAGTTTCAACGGCAGTCTCTTTACAACTTGGATTTTGCGTTACCACGTTTCAGTATTGTAAATGTAATTTCAAATAATGCCATAGCCTGCTGTCTCTGTGGGTTTCTATTTACTGCTGTTTGCTTTCCCTGACAGATTTCTAAATAAAATGATTCTCACGCAGCCTTGTTGCTGCTGTAGAAGCGATACGCCTAAATATAGAAGCGCAGTGTAAATATAAGATTCTCTTTATGAGGCAGGCTTTCCTAAGCACCTTCCAGGGCAGGAGCATGCGTATGGGTCTGCGGGGACTGGAAGGACAGCTGTGCTAAGAATTTCCTGCAGGAGGGGGTAATGGGGCAGCGGCACTCCTTCAGGAGATTTATTTTGGGGAGAGCGGTTTTAAATTTGGCAAGGATTCCACGGAAAGAGAGCTTCTATTACGAACGGCCGAGTTGTTGCACGGCTGCCCCTGAAACACCGTTTCTGTTCGCGCTGCAGGCAAATGGGTCTTGTCCCAGGTCGCTTGGCGCTGCGGGTAACACACATCACCCTGCGTTTCCTCTTTCCTGAGGCTTGCAGGTTGACTGCCGTTGTGCAAGCCTTCATGGGGCTTTATTTACATGAATATATTTGGATGAAGGAACAGGTGTCGTATTTTTCTTGATACTTCTTGTGCGTTTGCAAATACGTCTTTTTCTGAAATCCCTGGTATAAATGATGCTAGGCTAGCTAGTCCTTCTTCCCTGCCGTGTGGATGGTGTCAGGCTAGGTTCTCTGAAAAGTCTGTTTGCGTATTTTCCTGGAGTTATTTTGCGGGATGGTGAATCTGGGAATATACGTGATTTTCTCCTCCACTGGCTGTCAGGTCTGGTGTCCCTCACCCTTGGTCAAGTCTCGAAATGTCAGAGCACGGGTAGGTTACGAGTTTTCTGACCTAATGTAACGTCCGATCTGTAGAAAGGCCAAAACTGAGTCTGACGGATAAAAGCACATCGTTGCACGTTTCTTAACGCTGCCATTTAAACTACCTGTTTGTTTGCTGATTTACGGCAAATAAAATTCTTAACCGAGGATTCTGCCTGTGGAGGACTGACGCAGCCTGTGCCCGTGCGCGTAAATAAAACCGAGTGTTCCCCGGGCGCTTGAACGCGATTGTGTGCGGAGCCCAGGGCGTAGCGACCTTTCCTGCCCTGCCTCCGCGCCTACCTCCAGCTCGGTGCTGCCGGGCGGCGGAGGTGCAGCGGGCACCCTTCCCGGCTGGTAGTCGGCGCGCAGCCACCCCGCCGCGCAGACCAGGAACGCTCCCACGCGGAGTGGCGCGCCGCTCTGCGCCAGCTGGCTCGGGAGCCCGTGCGCGATCGCGGGGGCGCTCGGTTCAATTATGCGGCCGTAATTGCCATTATTTTACGAGTCGCGACAAGCGTTCACGGTCTTTCCTAGGTCCGGTTCATACCGCAAAGCTTTTGGGATCCGAAGCTATGTCTTCCAGTGTCACGGCGGGTGAATTACAGTGGCATTGAGGCCTTTGAACTACGTTACTAAATCAGAGACCCTGGTTTACGCAGGATACTTGCGCCGTTCCGCTCACGCGCAGCTGGGACCGGTATGATGGTATGTGCCGTAAGAACGGTGACAGCGGTGAGCTGTTCCGGGCGGCTGAATAGGTGAGTAAGAACTCAAAAGAGTTTTCAAGCTGGCTTTGTCGCTGATTTGGGCAAGTCATTTGAACGAGGTTACACTTTCTCCATCAGTAAAGTAAGAAGCTATTTCGCAGATGTGTCAGAGGATTAATGAGGGTTTTTTTTTACCAAGATTTGAAAACTGTTACGCATTAATGCTTATTAGGATGAAAAACCACGTAAAGTCAATGACCCAGTATTTCAGTTATTTATAGAGAAGGTGTTGCTTGGATCACGGGTACCAACACCCTGTAACCTTCACGTTTGCTCCTTATTTCAGCACAAAACCTGCTTCTGTCCTCTACCTGAATGCAGTTTATTTCCACTTTTCCAAAGATGTTATCCTATCTGGGAAATAAATAGCAACGGGGGAATTGTCAGTCTTTCTGTTGTGGGATGGAGCGATAAGAAAGCAGCCTACCTGTAATGAAGAACCCGGAGCGCTCCTGCTGTTCCAGTTCTTCCCCTTGTACTCCCGCAGCTATTCGGTGAATGGTTACAGGGTGAGTGCTAATTCTCCCTACCTCCATCGCCGTTCTAACCCCCTGGGAGGCCACGTGTATTGCTGGGGAGGTGGAACAGTGGGCAGAGTCTGGGCAAGAGCTTGGATAGTGATACCTTTATTTCCTGTAACTTAAATTCTTTACTTCCATCATGTTTATATTTTCTTTTATTCTTATGGAATAAAGCTGACTCCGTTCCCAGAACGATCATCATAAGGTAATCATTGAACAGTCATCACCACTGTCCACATATTTAATTTTGGGTCTGTGCTGTCACTTCTCCCGTGTTCATGGTACAAATTAGGAGCTTTTGTTTGCATTGAATATTTTGTTTGCATTGAATCTCTGGATAGATCATTAATTATAAGCTGTTTTTAAAATCTTTCCCTTCATTTTAAAAGACCAACAGTTTTCAAATGTTATTTTTGTGTAATGATTTCCTGATTATTACTGATTTTCAGGAACAGTTTTGTCACGTGCGAAATGATCTCTCTCAAACTCCAAGCTCTGCCATAACTTTTTGTCCCTACTCGTTTTGTTCTCATGTAGTTTGATATCCTTTCAAACAAATGTTTACGCTGGAGATGAACTAAGCCCAAATAAGAGAGTATAATCCCCATACTAATAGAAATTGTACCCTATCTTAAAAGTCAGTATGTATATGACTTTAAAATTCATCAAGAAATTACTACTGAATCACTACCTTTATTTTTGTCTCTTAAGCAGGTGCAAAAATGTATGTGAACAACTACCTTGAGGTAATAATTTTTATTCGTACGTGATACTGTCCTTTTGGTTTCTGTTGTCTGCCTTCCAAAATGGCTTAAAAAGCTTTTGTGTCGTTGCCCGTAACTTTCTCCTTTCAATTTTAGAACAGCACCGTTACGTAGAGGCATAGGTTTTCGCTTGTCTCACTTCACTTCAGGCTGCATCTGGAAAAGAAGTGTTTTTTATTTCCCGCCCTCTAATTTTGCATATTTCATGGGTTCGCTGATGTAAATAGATGTGTGGTATTTCAGTCCCTTTTCACAAGCCCTTGGTGCACGCAGCAAATCATCTTCCTTTCAGAAACAAATTGATGCTACCGTTCGATCCTCAGACTCAGTGCAACACGTCTTTTGAGCCTGAAGCCTTAATGATAGTTAGAACATTGAGGCTCGAAATCTTTTCTTCCTGGCAAATCCTGTTCCTTGCTGATCTGAGTCTGGCCGTACTTCAGCCCAGTCGTTCCAGTCGTGAACATCAATGGAAATACCTTTTCTACCTTTATTACCTGTACGTGCTGACCGATCTGCTCAGAACCTGTTGTGTTGCAGTTTTCTTGAGAATTAGAAAGCGTACAGTTTCTGTGCCTTACCATTTAAATGAGCAGA
Source organism: Scopus umbretta (assembly GCA_013400535.1). Taxonomy (NCBI): domain Eukaryota; kingdom Metazoa; phylum Chordata; class Aves; order Pelecaniformes; family Scopidae; genus Scopus; species Scopus umbretta. Next base: position 15,080 of record VZTL01072789.1, on the reverse strand, counting down.
GTTTACTAGCTTATTCAGAGTAATTATTTTACCATTGATTTTTTAAAAATCTATTTTTTTTGAGTGTAATACACTGATGTCTGTATACATTTTACTCTAATTATTACCATGTTAGCCATGACTTTTCAAAACACTGTGTATTTTATACTGTAATTATCAGTTTGATGCATTTCTAGTTTTAGACCATTTGCTGTCTTCCTGAAATTTAACATGGTGCTTTGTGACCTGCCGATGGAAACATACTATATTCGTCTGAATGAATATTCATCTTAGGTCATATGGTATATCAGCAAGTGAATTATTTGAAAACAACCATTTTAAGCAAGAGAACAGCATTCAGTAGCACTCTGTTTGGTGGCATTGCATGGCCTCCTGGCCACACCTTGGCCTGCACTAACAGAAAGTCAGAAGCTTTGTTTGCTGCTGCCTTTTGCCTGGTAAGTTGGTGCCCAATTTTTATTTTTTTTTTTTTTTCCAGACCTTCAAAAAGGAGAGTCTTTCAGACCTTCTGCAGCAACGAAGCAGACGATGTTTTTTTCCATGCATCCTAACCACGTGCTGTGAAAATGTGCCTGTAAAGACTAATACCATTAAAAGTACAGGTAGCCTAAGAGTGCGCAAAAAAATCAAATTGTGTAGAGCAAAACCAACAGAGTAGTGCATCAGAATACTCAAGTTGTTCTACTTACCATATTTTCCCATGGCCAAATACTTTTCTGTCATTTCTGTGTGTGTCTGAGAAAACGCATATTCACCGGCGCACCTTGCTACAGCTTTTTACGTCGTTGCAGGATTTTGCTGTTTAGAGAAGCCGCTCTGTCTTTTGAATCCATTTTACCTGCTAAGTTTAGGCTGATGTCCTAGCACTTCACAAAAACCTCCTGCAGTAGATGTTTTAAAAACAGGCAAAGATAAAATTTTACTGGTTCTTGCATTTGGATTTTCTAGCTGTAATTGTTACTTCTCAGTAACTATCAGCTTGTATCTGGCAAAATACATTGACAAAGCAGTGCATTTCAGAGGCCGGACTTGTTATTTCAGGCATAGCACATTCAAGTCCAGCTGCACCTGTGCTGGCTCATTCTCGCAGCATTGTGCTGCGTGCGCAGTGTGGTCTTGCACAGCCCTGGCTCGGGATTGCCAGTGTTGTCTTTTAATTTACAGACAAACCTGAAAATTCAAGAACAAGTCTAGGGACTGGATGAAACTGATCAGTTAAGCGGAACCCAAGCTGCAGGTCGTATATTTGGCATTCTCGAGGAAGGCTGCTGTTGGATAATTGCCATCTGTAAATTTTAAGTGTGTTATAGATGAAAAAACGATACAGAGGTTAAGTTTCAGTCACAGAGGTGGTGGTGGCATGCTGTCTTAGCACACAGGAGGCAAGTGGGAGTGTGATTTTCATATAAAACTGTGTGGCAGCTACAGCTGCCACGATGCATATTCTACCTGAAATAGAGCAGTAACTGCAAGGGCCTAAGTGGACACAGGGCCCAGAAAATAGACCAGCCACGCATATGGTGTATTTTTCCAAAGGAAATGTTGCAAGAGTCAAACCATAATAAACTGGGGGGGGAAGCACACGTAAAAACAATTGTTTTATTTTGCTTTGAAAAACTGCTTGTGATTTTCCACACGGGGATTTTTCATATATGTCTCTGCCCTTATCAGTCTCCTCTCTGATAGATAAGCTGTCTTTTTAAATTTGAATTATTTTTTAATTATGCAGCACCAGCATTTTTCCTCTTTTCTGATGGCTGAAGTTTATGTCCCTGAAAGGCCATGGCTAAACACCCCTTTAACATCAGTATCATAGGAACAAATGCTCCATGAATGCTCTGTCAGTCCTGCTTTAAGACTGTGGTCCTTTAATTTCAATTCCATATTATTGCCTATATTCAAATGCGAGAAAAAACTGTCTATTTGTCTATATTTATAATTGATGCCTTCACATAAAGCAAGTGTGGATTCACTCCTGAGCCTGCAAGTACCAAGCGACTCCATTTACAGATAGACTGAACAGTTACGTTATTTTTTTAGCAACGCCAAAAGTACCCTCATTTTTGGAAGTTGACTAGTTAGTTACTAAGTTTTTTTTTCCATAAGAAGAGATGAAAACCTGAGTTACAAAGGACAAACAACATTTTTGTCTGTTTTGAATTTGAAAATATTTTGCATGTAGTAATTTTCCCTGCTTAGTTAGTTACAGCTAACTTCCATAAGGGTTCTCAGTAATGAGTGACCTTAAGTTTATGCAGCATGTCTCTGACTGTTGATGGACAAAAATTTATACGTTGACAAACATCTTTGTATTTTTGCAGCTGTTTAGGTATCCTTTGGATGTTTGTATAGGTGCTTTTACAGGAGCTAGGGAAAGGAAAAAAGTCTGATAAGAATGAACAAACAGGAAAATGTGATTACACTCAATACCTACAGAACTTCCTCTGAGACCCGTGGTGCAGCCTATGCAGGATAATCCCAGCCGTTGCGTGGAGAGCTGTCTTTCATTTCAAACTCGGGCAATTTTTCATGCTGTTTACCCTGACGCTTTTAAACAAACAGTTTAATCACACTGTTAAGGAATATATTGTTCTCATTAGCTTCCACAGAATTAATTTCTCAGTTTGTGGTTATTAATGGCATTGACTTAATATAAGCAGCCCACCTACACCGTGGGTTGAAATAAAGGGTATCTCTGTCAGACATAGTTATCAGGTGTTCCTGTAAGTGAAATATGCATAACCTATAAAAATCAACAAGACTATAATGTGTGTATTACTCAGTGGGCTCATATTCTGCATTGATAGTGGAAATTGATATCCTTGCTTCATAGAACAATTCAAGTGTGAAATGTAAATAGAGTATTTCTAGATGCAGCTGTAATCTAGCTATATTGTATTAGTAGCTGTATGTTGGTCTTTTCCAGAAATATTTGTATAATGGAACTCCTAAAATAATAACAGTGGAAATGACTTATTTTTTAAAATTTCACTTACATTTCCAGTTACCAGAAAATAATAATCACCTCTTTTGACCTGTATCTTTACATCTTCATGAACGCTGTCATTGAAAACTTAAAAAATCAGGAAAGCGGATACTGCGTCATGTAACAGACATGAGTTTAGCCAAGATGTAGCTAGGTGTAGTTTCAGGGACATCAGATCTGCATAAAGCCAGTGATTTTTTAAAACGGCTGCTCACACGCTGCCAACAAAATTTGTGTATACATTTACTGACTGTACAAGAGCCAGTATTTGCATGTGAGGCATATGAAATACATATTTGCAAAATTGGTAACTGTGTCTGAGGCCGTATTTACACATCTAAAGTATCCATTCTGTATATGAAGATTCCTGTTTCCTTATGGATATGTATACGCTCCCGTGAAACAAGTTCCTTCAAGTATTACACTGGGGTAGTTTAGGTGTCCTGTTCTTCTACTTACAGGTTAGTTCCTGTATGTCCTCCGTCCTAGGATGATTTTTTCAGTTGAGAAATATTTCTGAATTAGAAAGAAGAAACAAAATGTTAAAATCCAATATGCTAAAACCATTCCTCAGCTATTCTTGTTATAGGATACAAGGACTTAACACAGTGTATTAATCTAATTGCAAAAATTAGTAGGTGAAGTGCTGTGGCTTGCGTTATGTGATTGCCCAGGCTCCTACGCTTTTTGACCTTATAACTTGTTAATCTGAATGTATTCTTTTCAAATAGTCCACTTCTTCCATTTCTGTTCTGGTTACCGTTTACGATAGCATCTACTTGTGTGAAAGCAATTTGTGTAAGCTAGTTGTATGTCTGGTGTTGACTTTGAAATCGGTTCTGCAGTAAGGAAATGAAGAATAGAAACGTAAGTAGCCCATGGATCTAGTGTGTGGTATAGCTCATTCCAGAGCAGCCTAAGCGTGATCACACAGCGATTACTGGATTTTGACTAATTGTGGATCAACTGCTAAGAGGTATTAAACAAGAAATTACTAGCTGTCGTCCCACTTCTCTGGTTTTAAGTCAGAAATACCCGAGGATCTAACGGTAATAGCGAAGTCACTGCTGAACCTGACTACTTCAAAAGGGGTAGAAGTCTGATGTATGTGCTCCAACGTGACGTTCCTGGTGATTAGGAAGATGGGAGGTTTAAACCTTGCATCTGATGGATGGCATCTGCTACATGAGGACAAGGATTGTAGCAGCAATTAGCAGTTAGTTAATAAATAATATGAGTTACACTTGACATTGAAGCGGTAACTTCTACACACTGTTCATATCGAAGATTTTCCAGGATTTGCTGGTATGTAGTTAGTTCGTTTACTGCTTTTGCAGCTCCCACGCGTATCTTTGCAGCCTTCATTGGCGTAGCGCAATTTGCAATGATGTCCATTTCCTCATAATGGGCAATTAATTACGCATTGGTTTTTCTATTTGTATATATGTAGAAGGGTGAAAGCTGTAGCTGTTTAGAGAAGTGTGTCAATCACAGAGTATGTAATAAGAACACACAAAGCTTTGGCTCTGTTCTGAAAATTTTACCGTGTAAGCAGCGGTATATGCACAGAATTTATGACAGAACGGGGTCTGGCACGGTTACTAGAGAATCGGGGAAGGCTAAATGCCAGTACCCTGCTGTTCCAACGAATGAGGCATTGCAGCGTGCACGGTCAGGAGGGGGCTGCCCCGACGTACCCGTCGGGTGCCTGCATCGAGGCGTCGTGAGGGGACGTTCCACTGCCAGTAACGCTGGGCAAGAAAGCAAGCGTGGCAGCGCTCGCAGAAAGAGGAGGGAGCAGGTGTCAGGATACAGTCCAGTTGTTCTTCGGAGAGGCTTCGCTTCCTGAGAAAAGCAGCCGAAGGAGCGGTGTGAGCTGAGGGTACCCCCGCGTCTGGTGGCTCGCAGAGGGTCAGCGAGACGGGCGGTGGACGCTCGCCGTCCCTCTGATACGGAACGTTAGGGACGGGAGGTTTTTCCCTCCGGGGGTCGTGAGACGAGCGCCAGGCTGTTTTCGGCAGAGCTGTGGGTGAATCGGAAGCCGTTTCCTCCCTGGGGAAGAAAGGGTTCTGGCTTCTGGCCAAAGCCGCGCAAGACGATGGTCCGCAGTTCCCAGCGGAATAACGTCAGATTGGCAGACTCCAGTCAAGGCTAACGTTACTAATTTCTAATGGAACTGGGGCTGGCAGTGGGAGCGGGTCTTCGCTTGTACATACCCATGGAGGATTCTGAGCCTACTGCTCCATCATTTAGCATTCGTTTTTCCCTCTACGAAGCATTCTGTTCTGTAGCGACAGTGTGATGCCCGCACAAGAAGACAAAGCGTCCCTGCTCGCTGGGAAAGGGTGCTTCTTTCCCGCTTCGGAGTTTTTGTGTACGAGTAGGGGAATTGTGGACTGACGGATCACCTCCTACGGTTACCTCCTACCCTTCACTGTCTTGCCTTCAAATGTCCGGCAATTCCATGCCTGAAGTTAAAGCAGATGCTAATTCAAAAAGTTACGGGCCTGTGCATGTGAGAGATGTACAGCAGCGCACACGATACTGTTCCAGTCCACAACTGAAGTATAACTCACATTTCTGTAACTCGAATTTCCTCTGGAGAATTTATTCTTGTGGGAATGAAAAGTAATTTGCATTGACATAAATTTGCTTAGTTGCGTCTGTGCCAAACTTTCTAGCAATTCTGCCTTTGCCTTCCTGCTCTGCTTTTCACCCTTCCAACCACTTTACTGTCCTAACCAGCCAATCCACCTACGGGTGTCACCTCTGTTTCCCAGGGAATAGAGTACAACATGAATGCCTGACGTGACCTCCTTGTCCGAATGCCAGGGTTTGGCCATATTCTGCCTTTTTCTGTCCCACAGTTTTGGTATCAGCATAGCTAGAAAATACGCTATTTTGGTTAGACCTTTACCATACCTCCTCACCTAAGCAAAGATCATGGTTTGTATCAGAATCTGGGAAGAAATTAAAGCAAATCTTACCTATCGTGCCGAGAAAATACAGTATATTTGAAAGTAGTACCGTGGCAGTGGAGAAGCGAGATCTCGGATGAATTGCTATGCAGTGCTGTAGTGAACGCAGGGTGCCAGCAGGAAAGTTAAAAACAACCAAACAATTCCATAAGCAGCGATTTCTTATGGATCTGTGCTGTGCATTTCTATGCATCTGTGCCTCCTGCATCTTCCCATGTCATCACCACCTCTTCTTTTCCTCTCTAAATACTGCCTAAGGAGGAGAAAGCATAAGATGTAGCTGGTTCTGAGCCACTTGTGGACTATTATTTGATTGAAAGCCACTTGCAGATTTGAGCCCTTTCTCTTGGGGGTGGGGGTTGGGGGGGAAGTTTTTGGGAGTCTTTTCACCTTGCCTTAATTTTCCTAAAACTTGTGGAAAAGTAATTACTCCTGAGTCCTGGTCAAGACTGGGTCAGCTTTGGGTCATTAGGTTCAAAAGCTATTGAAAGAATTGGACATTGCCACGCACATATATAGCATGATCACATATTTTTAGAAAGCAAGGCTAAAAAAGGTGGCCTTAGAAATGATGTTTATTAAACACTATAGATAGTATTATTTGCTTACGTGGTACATGCATGTTTTTAATCACAAAAAGAATTACTTAACTGTTGTAACTTACAAAAAAAATTTATCAGTCAGTAAAATCTTAGTAAGTTACTTTTTATTAACATCAAATTTAGGCTATTTTAACAGAATCTCTCATCTGTGTTTCTTCAGCTTGCTAAAAAACTATTGCAGCGATGTGAAAACTTTGTATTGCTGTTTTTTCACATGGAGTATTTTACAAGTTACCAACTGCTGAAGCCCCTAAATTGCTGAAACTCACTGAAAAGCCGCAACTGTGGTGACATAAACTTTAAGCCAGCCACCAGGTACAAGAAATCTTACTTTAGATGCAAAACGTTCTGCATTAGAGCTGTAGGAACTGCCTGCCTCCGTCTCCCTTTCCTAAATGTGTGAGCATGCCTTCCAGCAACCCGGAATATCAACGTTCTGCTGGGTGATAGCAGTTGGTATGAAGGGCCAAGATAAACCCGGGCCTGGAAGGAGGGTTGCTCAGCTGTGTCATGAAACCCGTTAGCACACTGGTAGTGCCTGTGGAGGTTGAAGAAGGGAGATGGGAACCGCTGTCCTCTTAATTTTGTTTTTCTATCTTTGCTTGTACTTTCTGTCAGATCTCCCTTAGCCTTCGTGGATACATACTTGTATCCTTTGCTGTTGTATTGCACAGATTAGCAAAATACCTTTCAACGTTAAGAATCCTGTAGAATGGTGAATTAAACCAGACTCAAAAGAAAAACTACCCTTAACTCTATGCCGCGCTGTAGTTATTTTTTAACTCAAAGGTAGCCCCCGTGACCTGTGCCATTTTTGTGTTTTCCTTATTTGAAATGAGGAACAGCACATCTGTAATCAAATGTGTCCTATATTGCAGACAAGCTGTACCCTGCTAATGGCAATCTCTCGGAGACAGGTGGTTCCACAGCATGTTTTTAAAGTATACAGGAGAGGTAGAAAGGAATGTACCTCCAATATGTAAAAAAAAAAAGAACCAACCAACCAAAAAAAGCCAAACGGCCCAGAAGAGGTTCTGGGAAGACAGAAGCTGGACTAGCATTCTGCTAAGTTGTTATTGTGATGGAAATTTAATACTGCAGACTAACGCCTTAGTGACCAGATCCTGAAAAGCACTGATTTTAACTGCTGCTCACTGTCTTACTTTGTTTTAAAAAGGCAACAGCGTAAGATAAAAGACTAATAGAACTGCTGAAAACTTAGAAGAATGTGGAAAGCTGTCTCAGCAATTCAATATATTTCTGAAGTAAGAGAAGGCATAGAGCAAAAGAAAGAAATGAACAGAAAGATGGTGAAGGAAAGCATCTCAGTAGCCACAGTGCTGGCAGCAATGTCATTTACAGTGGCAAAATGGAGATTCATAGCCAAGAAAATCAGACACAGAGGCAGTCGATGGAGGTACTGGATAGGTGCCACCCAATGCTGAGGGGACAGACAGGTTCTTGTAGGGTTCCTTGGCAGAATGATTGTGGCATGAAATTGTAGTTGCGATTAAAACTTTATCTTTCTTAACAGAATGTTATGATTAGTACAGCACGGTATTTATCATTAGAACAGCACAGGACTTCTACAAGCAGATTCAATGTAGCACGATTTGTAAGTAGCATAATGCAGAATTTATAATTTCTAATCACCTGGACCCTCTGCAGATGGGGTCAGATGTTAATACGTGGCTTGCTCTATCAGTATAACCATCACAGTCTAGACTTGAAAATCACCGAACAGCAGACGAGTCTCTCCCTCGGTCCCTGGTGGGGTGTCCCTGGCCACGGAGGTCCCGGGTCTCCCTGTCCAGCAGCAGTTCAGGTCCAAGTTCCCCCTGGGGGCTTGATTTTACGGACAGTGCTGTGTGCTGAGATGCTTCCCTCTCCCGTGCCGGGGCCGTCACCACCACCGGGCTGGCCGCGTGCCTGGGACCTTCAAGGCCGGTGAGGAGGGGAGTGAGTGGCCTGGCCCCCCGGAGCCTTGAGGGAGGAGACGAAGGAATCTGTTTGGTTTGTCTACTCGGTGCACAGGACCTTCAGGGGCTGATAATGAGAAGCAAATGAATCCGTGACCCGCTCGGTCACAGAGAGCAGCTGCTTGCCTCATAAAATGGCATTACCTATGCTAACCGCATTACCAGGGCCGGGAGCAGCGGGTACCAGTCGCAACAGGGAAATACACTTGTTGGTTGTTATGGTCCCTGTGGTCACTTTCCACCATTTTCCTCACTGGAATCCTGCTTCAGTCATAGAATCATAGAAGCATTGAGGTTGGAAAAGAATCATCGAGTCCAACCATCAACCCAACGCCACCATGCCTACTAAACCATGTCTCGAAGTGCCACATCCACATGGTTTTTGAACCCCTCCAGGGATGGGGGCTCCACCACCTCCCTGGGCAGCCTGTTCCAATGCCTCACCACCCTCTCAGGAAAGAAATTTTTCCTAATATCCAGTCTAAGTCGCAGCAGCCTGGCAGGCATGCTAACACAATGGCAAAACTTCATACAAAACAAATGCCATAAATGCCCATCATAGTGTAACTCTGTGAAAACACAAGAAACAACATGCTCATTTTTCAAAGCAGGTAGGCAGACATGCCCCTGGCAGGCCAAGAGAGAACTGCCATATGCAGCATCTTCTCAGCTCTGCAAAATAGTCTCCTTTGCTTTTCAGATGTCATGCGGGACCAAGCATGTGCTTGTAATTCAAGGCAGCTATTGCTTGCTGCCTCCAGACTCCTGATTACGCTTACTGTTTACCCATCAGTTTCCCAAGAGCATACCCCTCTATCATCCTGTGTCCCCTTTTGTGACAGTTAATTATTTTCTAATCTGATAAAAGGTTTCATCAGCCGTACTGCTAGAGGACAGGCAAAGTCTTCTGGAGCAGCGGAAGGGTGCCAACACCGTTCCTTTCCAAAGCATAACTTTCTGTACCAAGCCAGTCTTTTTCCACTACAATGAACAGGTGAGAATGCCTGGAAATTTCAGATTACAGTGTTTTTAGGCTAACCTGCAATAATGCTAATGGGACTTATAAAAGTGATCAGGCACATTGAAGAAATGCACCTTAGGACAGATGAGCTTCTGTATAAACTCCTAAACGAACTCCTAGTATATTTGAATGCTATATAAATACATCTTAGTATATACGAGGATTTGGGTAGATTATACATAGAGTGTGGGTTCAGTTAATTGCATGAACGTGACTGGAAGACTGCGTATTTGCAACTTACTGTTGACAAGTAGAAATGTTGTTAAAAGCCTCGCAACAGAAAGCTGCCTCTTTAGTGGCTGCACACAACTCTGCCGCAGCAGTCACAGAAGTCTGTCCGTCCATGCCGGTTTGGTTAGTACCTGTTGGGTAGCAGCAGCAGTCAGGGACTGAGCGCTAATAGGTTTGAATCAATGAATGACTCACATTGGCTTCTTGTCTTATGTGGGCTAAAATGTATGCAACTCTTCAGGAAGATGCTTTTTATAATGTTTTTCAAATTTGGCATGCAGTTATAGAATAGACTGCTGGCTAGATTGTGCTAGATATGCCCACGCAAGTAGTAGAAGCAATCACCGGGAGGTATCCACTCATGACATTTATGTGTGCTTTGGAGGAGCAACCCTGCATGTGGGAGCAATGACTCTTAGCAGCCATTTCCCTGGACTGGGCCAGCTAGGATTAAATGCTGACATGAATACTCACATTTTTGAATACTCCTCCAAGTTATAATAAGACCATCAGTTGAAGAAACAGTGGAGAGAAAAAGAGAGAAGTGAAAAAAGATGTGAAGTTTTTACTATGTAGAAATACTATAAAGATTTTCCTTCAGTTAATAGTGTAGTTTACTATATTGATGTATCAGACGTGATCTCTCTCAAATTGCCAGACTGAAAAAATAGACAATTACAGTAATTTCACTCAGCCTGTAATGCAGTTGAATAGAGTATTAAGATTTCTTCGCCCTGGATTATCTGGTATAATGCTGAATATGTCACACAATTGCTTAAAAATCAGTGGGATTCTTCAGGTTTACACACAAGGCATTCAATAAACCTCTTTCAGTGATTCAAATAATGCGCAGACCACCAGTCTAAAATGTTTCTCCGAGTTCTCAGAAAACGTGTATAAAAAACCCAATCTTTAGTTATCTTCTTGGGTCATGTGCAATTCCACATAACTGCTACCGCAATAGGAGAAGCAATCACTGTCAAAGAACTATAGTGCAATTCTTAGAGTTAGAATAATTTGGTTCCTCTAATTCAGAATTTGGTGTATAAATTACTGAATGATCAAAAGATAATTCTCATAATACTGTATATAGTTTCTCAGATGTTAATACAGAGCAAGCTGGAATATATGTGAATTTTAAACATGAACTAATACAAAATGAAATGAGCGTAATAATCACTTTAAAAAGCTACTTGTACTTTTCAAGTCTTGTGTTTCAAATACTGTTTATTTTTTCACTCATGCAACCAATACTTTATTTACACACATACAAACCAGTAAAGAGTATACAGTGTTGCCTTACCCAGTTTTGTCGGTTTTAAACGTCACCACATTTTGTATATATGCCATTCGGTGTCAAAGATAAAAGATAAAGTTCGTGGTAACGTGTGTAAGAACCTCATACAGGATAACGCCAAATCAGCTATGAGACAACAGCTCACCCTAATCACGTACTTGATTTGGGATTAAATGGTACATGTTTCCATCCAAACAAGTTTCTAGACTGTCTCAGCATTTTAAGATGGAATTTTTTGACCTATTTAAAGCCATCTTTTTTAGAATCTCTTTCTAGAACTGTGTGTGTTACTCCACTCCTAGAAATTGAAGGTGAGGGTGACCATCTAAGAGATACAGGTAGGATGTGTCGTTCCTTAACACCTGTTTAGATAGGATAGGGAACAAAGTCTGCTAACAGTGTTCCCGTACAGAGCCATTCGAATTAAAAGAGTCATTTCAGTAGAACATCAGAGTTAAGCAAAGTGGTCAATACTGAACCATTTGAAACGCTTTTGGGAGCACTTTCACATCTTTATGCTCTGTAACCAAGGATGGCTCCTGACTTACCCTGCATTTGACTGCTCAAGATTCTGTTGCTTTTGGAAAGAAATGTTTGTATTCATTTGAAATAGTTTGGTTCTGTCTTGATTTTCATATTGCATAGCAAATACAATATGTTGGCAGAACAAAGGGGTTTTATCAGTCCCAAGCTTGTGCTCCTTCAATTTTCTTTCTCAGAGAATTTGAAAAAGCACTGACTTATAGCAAAGCAAAATGTCAAAGGCTCTGTGTATTTTAGGAAACATTTGCAACCTTTGCAGATTTCTACTCAATATTGATAAAAAATGATATTATAGCCCCACCCTTACATAAACTGGCTTCAAAACTGTGTGTTCAAATGGGGTCTGATCCACTACATCCTTTTGTGTCTGCTGTAGTGAAAGCCACATGTAATTTGGCTCATAGTTACGGAGAATGTGTGTTACACAATTGCTCACGCCCTCTGAATGCATAATGATGCAGCTGGTTTTTTTGAAAACAAAGATCAGTGTGCCCCTTGTTCAAAAAATACAAACGGCTTGGTAATATGCCATGAATATTTCTTCACACATGTCAAATTGGCTGACATTTACATAGAAACAAAAGAAGAGAAGGTTGTGGGAGCCGGGATTGGAACAACCCAAAACACCGTCTGAAAAAAAAAAAGTGTACAAATGCTCCATCTGAACTACCATATCGCAGTCTTTCCTTCAAAAAAATGAATTCTTTGTGTGAAAACACCTATACATCTGTAGTGGCTTATTGGATAGAGGTGTATCTGAACTACAAAAAATAGCAAAACAACTTAGGTGAAAACACCCTAATCCTAGAAGTGAAACACAACACCGAAGTCTATCCAAGTGTGCATCTAAGGGCCGGTTAGATTCCCCAAAATCATTATGTGAGAAGACTTGAATAACGAGGGCTTTAGAAGTATCAGAAAAGGAAAGAAACCCAAGCGTCCTGGAGCACTGCAGAAACTACTCAGAAGAATATTCAGATCGGTTTGAATCTTACTATCCTGTTCAGAATAAAAGAATTAAGCATCCATTCATCAGGTATTTCTTATGATGATGTGAGGAATTCTCGTAGTAGCCTACAAAAATAAAGTATTCAATATTTTGGCATTCCAGATTAGCTGAGAGAAATTTGGAAAGAATAAGCAATGAGTACATTTTGAGCACAGGGGATGAGAAACTACATAAGAAGGAGGTAACTGAGGAGGAGAAAGAGGAGACTGGATAAACAGCTTTAAATCTGTACACTACTATTAGCACAAAAAAAATATTTGATTTAATATATCTTGGCTGATGAGTGTCAAAATAATTTTCTGGTTTTGGCAGTTAAAACTTAGTTCTGGTTTTATAAAAGAAACAGTATTTAATGTTTAATCAATGCAAAAAAATGGGAATAATTTTTTAAATGAATAAATGTTGCTGAAATTATCTAATATATATTAGAACAGACACCTGAAATGTATTTTTAAGCATGCTCACTCAGGGAACATCACACTACCCCAAAGGAAGAGGAACATTCTGTATCTGTTTCTCTGCAGGTCTTGGCTATGCTATGGAGAGGTTTCAGTATAGCTGCCCCATTGGCTGCAGAGCATTTGTATTTTTGCTAGAGTGAAACTCTGCTGAGGAAACTAGCTCCCATGCAAAGTAGGGGTGCTGCACAGAGAAACCTGGGTTCGTTCTGAACAATCTGCTTCTGCTTGTGTGGTACAGCTTAGCACTCTCCAAAAATGCAAGCTCAAATCCTGGTGTCTGCTTAGCTCGATCCTACCTCTGGCCCGGTATGCATAACCTCAGCGAGAGAGGCTGAATCAGGAATAAAATGGGTGAGGCACGTGCAGCGTTCTTGTTTAGGTGGTGGCTTGTCTGGTACTGAAAAATAGCAGAGACCTGTGTACAGGTATTTGTTTCAAGACTTTTTTTTTTTTTTCTGCTGACCTTCTGACATTTGTCTGGCAGAGCCTTATCCCACGCTGTCCGTCTATAGTTTTAGAGGAAGCTCTAAAAGCTGAAGCTGCTGTATTAGCTCATTCCTTTATTTGGGAATGCTCTTAAATCAGCTTTGTAATTCTCAGTAAAATCTCAAAGCCTCTATGATGTTAGACATCGCCTTCATTTATCGCCTATTATGCCATTGAACAAAAGCGTTATTTTTTATTGAAACACTCCGTAAATTTTTTTTTGTTGTTATGCTTATCCTCCACAAGAATGCCACTGTGTCTCACTAATGACAGAATTAGTGTTCTTTGTATTCAGGGCATGCTAAAAGTTTTTTCTCCAACTTGCGCTCAGATGTGGTGTTATTCACACAGTTTTAAAGGTAACTGTGAAGGTTTTACATGTCAAAGTGAACGACTGTAGCTTTTACGCGTTCATTTGTTCATACTAGGCGTTTACTACCATACTGGATTATTGCCGTTATTTAGTGTTCCGTTTGTCCAGTAAGATCTTGTACTATAGAAAAGGGAGAGGTTTGTTCAGACACATCCTTCTTAAAATAACTCTTTGATTGCTAAGCAAGCAAGATAGTGATTTTTTCTTTCCAGTCTTCATCTTTAATGGGTTTGGTTTGGCCTATCTTGCTGCTCTTTAAAGGAAACTCAAAAAGGAAGGGGAAGAAAGTGTCCTCTCTTCTGTCTTTCAGTTCTTTATGGTGTGGATAACATTTATTTTCCCATGTATGTGTTTTAACCTTGAGTTCTATTTTACAGTATCAGACTGAAATATCAGTTCCTTCACAGAAGAGCAAATCTAGCTGTGCAGAGAATGAACTATACCCAGTTTTTAGCAAATGCAAGGGGAAACCTAATGCTTCTAGCAGAAGACAGATAGAACCCACTTCTCTGGCTATTTTGGAAGATGAAACTGAAAAGGGAAAAAGCTGACAAGGTAATAAAAAATGAACAAGTCCTACAGCATTTAAGTAGGTTATATTTATTCTGTTTACAGGATGAATTCTACAATTTCTTGTATTCTGAGCTATGTATTTATAATTCTTCTTTGAAAAACATTTCCTTGTTCCAAACTTTATCAGCAGATTTTACAAGTTGGAGCAAAACAGTCCAATGTAATTTTCATACGTAAAGTCACAGAAGGAGTGGGGAAGAAACTGTATGATGTCATTGAATAACCAGCCTCGTAAT
>VZTL01072788.1:58048-86568 GCA_013400535.1 Scopus umbretta | reverse complement strand
AAAAAAAAAAAATCTCAACACCAAAACGAAGCAGTCCAGGTCTGGTTAACTCCAAGAGGAGACAAGTAACAAAATATAGCGGGGGTAAATGGACACCTGCCTCCAGGGAGAGAAACTTGGGCATCTCTCCTTAGTAAAGAGGGGGCAAAAAAAACAGGAGAAGATGACTTCAAAAAAAAACAACAAACCAACACTTGGGTAACAGGAATTTAAACAGGAATGGAAAGATATGTTGGGGGGCAACAAAGCTGCAAGGAACGTGCTGTACTTACTTCACAAGATGTCAATGTCTGGCAGGACTTCACCCACAATGGGATTTGCACAAGGATCTACACAGGATCCGCAGCTGGATTCCTTTTTATCCTTCTCCATTTAAATGTCCCAAGCACAGAATTTGATAAGCAAGTCACTGTATTACTACGTTCAGGAGAAACCTCTCCTGCACAGCAGTGCTCCCATGCAGCATTGCAATGCCTGTATCCTCATAAAAGAGGCTTTAATAAACTGCTCTATCAAAAATAATCTGCCACCAGAAGAGTATCGACTGTGTAAACAGGATATCGGAGCGTTGGTAGAAAGTAAACATGAGAACAAGCGAACCCTGTTTTATCAGGAGGGGACAAAACCCAGAAAGCCTTAGAAAATAGCAAAACAGTTTAACGTTTTCAAAACAAAGGCAAAAAACTTTTAGCTTCTGCCATGATCAAGCTCCTGCCACGCAGACGGGGTTTGCGCTTTCCACTGTTGTCTCCAAAGTTGACAGCAGCATCCTCGATTGATGTCATTGCACAAAACTAATATTAAATGCTTTCAAATTTGATCAATAAAATACAATTTACACTAAATGACCAGAAAGCTGTCAATTTGGGGTTTTAATCCTAGACTTTCTCCTGAGTTCCTGACTCAAAAGGAAAACATTACTGTTATTAAGTAATGATTGATTCGTTACATAGCATTTGGAAATGTTTTCTTTGAAGCACGCATTCAAAGGTCAAATATTCCCAAGTTTTTCTTTGGGTGAAATGTTAAAAACACTGAAGAGAGAATATCCAGGGCACTTTTGCAACCAAGGGCATTAGAAGGAGATTTGGAGTATCTGTGGTGGTCTTAATTTGCTTAACATTTTTTTTTTTTTTTAAATAATGACATGTTTTAATATTCTGCATCGAACTAACTACATTCTCTTTCGTTAGGAAAAAGCAGCGCTACGAACAACGCGACGCCTTCCGGACCGACGGATCGCGGCTGCAGACCCGCCTCGCAGACGTTGCGCCCAGCAACCGGGGCGGGGAACGGCGCGTTCGGCAGCGATACAAACACCGTACCCAGGGAGCAAAGGGGCTACAGGAATTCGAATCGAAGCATCGCTCAGACTTCAAAACGCCGAGACGCGCGTTTCGGCTACCATTGCTCCCCTTGGCGGTTGGTTCCCCGCCTTCGTCGCTAGCGACAAGGCAGGAACACTTTGCGCTCCAAGGGCGCCTCCATCAAAGGAATCCCCTGCGTTTCCCCAACTCCAACGCAGCCGCTGCTGCAGGACGCGATGCGCTGGGACTCCGGGTCCCAGCAGGAGCGGGGTTTTCCACCCGGCTACGGAGAACGGCGGTGCCCTGTCCCCCCCCCGCCCTACCTAAAGTGCCACTTTCTCGCCCCGAAGAGCTCCCAGGCATCAAAGCAACACATGCTCAGGCATCACTTCAGCACGTACTCCAGCGCTTTGCTGGAGCGGCAGCACTCGAGCTCTGGCTCTGGCTCCTTCTGCTGCGAAGCTCCCTCCCGAGCAGGAGAGCCGACGCGGGTGCAGGCGACGAGGACGGAGGGAGCAGAGCAGCCCACTCTGCCCCGCGCCTGCTGGAAAGCGGCCGACACGGGCACACAAATAACCCACAGCATGAAGCCGGCGGGGAGGAGGGCGTTTTGTAAAGCAGAACGCAGGCTGCTTAAATAATGAATTACGAGGCATCGAAGAGCGCGCACGTAAAAGGACAGAGAGGGGAGGTCTGCTACGTTAGACTATGCTAGACCACAATGAATAAATTATAAGGACGACCGCATACTTTACGTATAAAGCTGTCTAGCAAAAGAAAAGTTCCTACACTTCTCATCCCCCACTGGGTCCCAAATGAAGACAGAGCTGAGGGCTCAGCCGGTCCGTGAGGTTTTTTTCCACGTTCATTTTCATCTGGACTGAGGCGTCTTTATCTAACAGCATCCATTCTGTCTCCGAGCCTTTTACACCAGAGACAAGCTTGCTCATTTTTCTGGCACTGCTGAAGTTCTCCCAGTCATAACAAACTAAGAACACCCAGTCAGTTTGACAAAGATGAAGTGATAGGTAGGAGGCACATTTCATTATGCTATCAAGGCTTTGGCGCGGTAATTGGTGAAGAAACAATTCGGAGCCGTCAGCTCGATACACACAGCTTTTCGCTGACTGATGCGCCGAGTCCTTGGTGGGGTGACGAACGATGTCCGACGGTGGGCACCGCCGCGCTCGCACCCTCTTGCCCAGCGTCCTCGCAAAGCCCTGACCAGCGCGACCATCCCTCCCCACCACGGACACGGCCCCGCAGCCGCCTCCTGCGCATCCAAGGGCCGGGGCAGGTTCCCGCACCTGACACGCGACCATGACGAGGATTTTAATTACGTGCAAGACACAAAAAAACCCAAAATGCAATGCCGAACAGAGATAACCCCTGCTGCGGCCTCCAGCAGAGCTGCACACGCACTGCACTGCACGTTCAGGATCTGTCCGTGTCCCTCACCTGACGCAGACCCATGGATGACAGCAGAGAGATGGCAGCTTGTAGCGGTCGCTTCCTGACCCTCGCTCTCCATGGCAGCCTTCCTCTTTTCACGGGGTCCGCCCCACCCCTGCACCACTGGAAGGAAAATGGTCGTTTCCAGGTTTCATCACGTACACCCACAGAGGGACTCCAAGGAGCCCCAATTCAAACACCAAAGTTAACGGTGGATGTATTGCTCTTGCGGCACGGACAGGGAGAACATCTGCCTGCCTTCCATACTTCCATCACGTCACAAGACTCACCTGCTTTCCGTCCTTCTCGCACGGTAATTCAAACAATTACCACCCCATATTAGCTTCTAAAGTTTATTTTTATTTTGCTCAGCTGTTGAAAGCTGGGGGTCAGATGGCAGGCGGAGAAATCGGCTCCAGCGGCTTGAACCAACGAGCAGGGGCAACGCAGGACACGGCAGCCTCCCTGGGGCAGCCAGCGGCCTGCACCAGCTCAAAGGTTTTCGAAGCTGCAAAGAGAAGTCATCATCAATTCCAGTGTTAATGAGCAACTGTGGGATAAGTTTGGGAAAGGGGTAATCTGCAAAGAACAATTCTTTTTCTTTAAGAACAAATGTCCTCATGGTAAGGTGTTTTTTTAAAAAAAACAGAAGAACGCCACCACCATTTTCTGGTATTTTCTTACTATTTTCTGAGCGTCGGTGGTCTACATTTTCAATGACAGCAGACACGTATGCGTGCGCACACCCCCCCCCCAGTGAACTAAACGGGAGAAGTAATTAGGTAGCAGTAAGGCGTACAATATATTCCAAGGCTGGGTAATGCGTTGCATAAGGGAAAATCAAGACATCGGAGCAGAACAGGAATTGCATTAACCGCTAAAAAGTGACAGTTTGGCACAAAATGTTTTTACAAGAAAATGAGAAACAGCGTTTTGCTACAAAAGATTAACTGAAAATTATTCTTCTAACACCAACTAAGTTGCTTAAAGAAAAACTGAAGGAAAATACTCTGATATTATAGCATCTGAATAATCCTACGCTAAAACCTGCAATCTCCCGGGATTAATTTTTTTCCCAGGCATTTCCTTCTACAAAAAGGAAGGGGGGGAAAAAAACAAAATCATCATCTGCAGGAGCAGTTGCTTTATGGTACTCCTCTGTGAGCTGGCTCTGTGCGTGAGAGTCGAGATTCCCTTTGACCAGCCCGAGCCAACGTTGGGAAGGGCTCTGGTGCCACCTACCGCACTCTGCTAAAGCAGGTGGTGAAGGCTGTTGTGCCTTACCGGGCGGTGGGATGTCCTCTCCACGGCAAGAGACACTTCCAGCCGACAGAGACTGAGGGGACGAGCAGCGGCCACCGTGGCCAACGCCATGATCTGGCAGCGTTGCGCTGCCCGGGAGCGTGAATTCCTGGAAAGCCAAGGAGAGCAACGAGACTCAACTTACACATGACGTACACCTCTGGTACTAGCCGCGAAGACACGACCAGATGAAGCAGATTTCAAGTTCTCATGATATTCAGCAGCTAATGAAATAAACCCACATTCTAAGTGATGGGGCAGCTGAGCCCTAGACAATTGATTTCTCACCCTCCACTCAAAGGCTTCATACATTTTGTGTACTACGTTGTCTCAAATCCTTTCCTAACAGCCAAAATCACACCCAATTTTAAAAAAAATCCAAGTCAGAAAAAAAATCAATGCCGTGTTAAATGTTATGCACATTCAAAACAAATTCAAGTATTTTTATTCGCCATGCTAGTGTCATTTTCCTTTTTTGCTACTTCTCGTCCTTTTCGATTTGCCATGGAAAGATAGGAGGGAAATGAAAAAAGAGAAGAAAATATAAACAAAAGGAAAAGATAGTCTGCTCCTTATTTTGGCATTTTATTCCCTTATCCAAAAGACAACGGTAACAACAGGAATGGTTAAGGTTACATTATATTTAATATATTTTATATAGTGTTCCATTTATATTTATTATACTTATATTTATATACAAATCTTTTATTTGTAGAATGTATTTTTATATTCTGAAAATATTCCACTGTTCTAAGAGAGGACAGCAGCCTCTAAAAAATACATTTCAGGACGTGCTGTCAGCTCTCTCGAACTGGGGCCAACCTCCACCACAACTTCCAAGCCACCACCCAGTTTTCCAGCCCTGGCCCCGCTCCCCGAAAGCCCCGGGGAAGCCGCCTCCCGCCTCGCCTGGCTCAGACCCGGGGGAACTCGGGTCCTCTCGTCCCTCCCTCCTGTGCCTCCTCGCAGTTTACACCACCACCACTTTCACTACCCTCGTGTTTGGCTCTGACCCAACAGGGTTTCCACACGCTTCACTCGATGCATAGTTGCGTTCACGGAGGTCTTTTGAGCCTCGGGCTTGGGAATGACTCTCTGCCCATTCTACCCACCGGCAGCCTTTACACTTACTCATTCCTCCTTCCCTCTCTCACTCCCTCTGCACATCTCCCTCCCCACCTCCACAAAACGCTTTTATCAACTGCACTATTTGAGATACCCCCACCCTAAATTACTCGATTCCACCAACACAGATGCTCAGACCTGGGCTCACCAAGACCGGCTCAGTCATTTTACTCCAGCGCTAGTTTCTTCTAGAAAGGCTACCCCAACCACAACCAAGACCTGCCTACCTGCTTCAAGGTACTGCCACGCCAGATGAGCGGCTCACGCAGCCATCCCTCACACCACAGCCCTCACCCGCAGGAAAAACAGGTCTGTGGCAAACAGTTTAACCTGCAGGCTTTTGCTAAGGCAGCTGAATTTGGCCGAGTTAGTCCTCTCAGAAGCTGATCGATGCGGTCCGTAGACAGGAGGAGCAGCTCCCACTCAAGAGTGGGTCAGTGGCTCCAGGAGCTGCAGGCTTGGCACCCTCACACCCACACTGGGAGATGAGGAACTGAAATGCAAGAAGGATGATGAGAATTCATGAGTGAATAATGAAGAGCCAAGCAACTTTGGCCATTTCGGGGCCAAAGCCAGAAGAGCGCATAGTAGCAGTTAGAATCAGAGGATCATTAAGGTTGGAAAGGACCTCCGAGATCTTCCAGTCCAATCGTCAACCCAGCAACACCATATCTACTAAACTGTGTCTCGAAGTGTCATATGCACACGTTTTTTGAACACCTCCAGGGATGGGGACTCCACCACCTCCCTGGGCAGCCTGTTCCAATGCCTCACCACTCTTTCAGTAAAGGAAGTTTTCCTAATATCCAATCTGAACCTCCTCTGGCGCAACTTGAGGCCGTTACCTCTCGTCCTATTGATGGTTACTTGGGCAAAAAGACCAACACCCTCCTCACTGCACCCTCCTGTCAGGGAGTTGTGGAGAGCGCTAAGGTCTCCCCTCAGCCTCCTCTTCCCCAGACTGAACAACCCCAGTTCCCTCAGCTGTTCCTCATCAGGCTTGTTCTCCAGGCCCTTCACCAGCTTTGTTGCCCTTCTCTGGACACGCTCCAGCACCTCAATGTCCTTCTTGTAGTGAGGGGCCCAAAACTGAATACAGCATTCAAGGTGAGGCCTCACCAGTGCCAAGTACAGGGGCAAAACAGTTATTTTGTTTCAGACAAAAAGCCCAATCCATGAGAAAAGTGTGTTCAGAAGAGTAGAAGTAAGAGCTCCACTTCAAGGCAAACACTGCAAATTGAAACAATTATTCAATGTTGAAATCAAAGAAAATTATCCCTCACATTTTACCCTTCTGAGCAGATAAAAAGCTCTCAAGGAGAACGTTTCCTTCAGTTTCCCTCCTGCTTAAAAAAAAAAAAAAAGATTAAGAGACATTCTAAACCCTGAGTTATCTCGCTAATGGTACAACTGGCAAGATTAACAGCAAAAATTAAACAATTTCATTATTATTTAATTGATTTTTAAAATGTATTGCCCTAATATTTATAAATGTACTCTTAAGATTAATAATCCTGATTTGCCACCTCCCCATCACAACCCATTTCTCACACTTACCTAACTTCCACAGAACTTCACAAAGAAAAAATTGAAAATACATCTTGAAGACTTCTGAAGTAAAAAGGAAAGACACCACGTGCATCCATAAATTATTTTTTATTTCAAATCCAGCTCTCAGTTTACATTGTACATGAAGCACAGGCAATCCTGTAAGCGTTCAGGATTGGCAATGTTCGTTAAGTCCCAAATTCATCATGCTGATGCCAATGTGCCATTTAAACACAGACTCTAAACTTAGGTACACTGGAGAGACAAACATCCCCCCCAAAAAACAAAACAAAAAAACCCCAAACAAAACAAACTAAAACAACCCAAAACCAAACCCACAATCAGAAGTAGCAAGGAACAAGATTCCTGTTAGGAAAGTATCATCCAGAGCTATACCCTGCCTAAAGAACAAGTGGCCCAAAGTGTCACGGATTCCCTCAAATTCCAGTTTCGAGGCAGACCGAGATAGCCCAGACCCTCTTTCAGAAAGACACGAGCCAGATCCTTGCTGCGGACCAAATTCTCTTTCGGGATTTATTGGCAAAATCCCATTAATCCAACCGAACCTCTCTCTGCTGCCGAGATAATTTCGTGACTTTTTGTACAGCTGTTCAACCAAAAGAGTATTTTCACGCCAGTAATATTAAGCCATAAAGACTGAATAATACGTTGGCCGTCAACTGTCAAACACTGCACTCCAATTTGCTGAAACTGGTGAACGTTGGCAGGATATTTTGCCCTTGAATTAAGTCCCCACAGCCTCTCCTCCACGCATTCAGGCATATGTTCAACCACTTGTTTTAGTCAGTCCTAACATAGCTTGAAAGAGAAGCTCCTCATTAGCTGCTTCAGTACAGATTCAAGCACACGCCTGCGTTCACACGCTGTCTTCAACAGCATCATCTGCAGCGCAGAAAGTTAAACATATAGACACGTTTTCCACAAACCCATCTTAAAATGCCTGGCGACAAAGCCATCAGTGCAAGGTGACAGCGTTATCTCGGAATGATTCCTGGAGAAATAAATCCGAGTATCAGTTTGGGCCTCAGAACATCAGGCTGCCACGGCAGGAAAAAGCAGAGACACATGACTATGCAATTGATAGTATTTAAAACATTTGCCTCAAACCTGGCAAACTATGACCAAAAAATTTTACACTTTTTTTTAGTTAAAAAGCTTTTTATTAAAAACATTATCAAATATCAGTGCACAGCTCATAGTTAAATGCTGCCTTTATTTTGAATTGGTTTCATTTGAACTCAGACATTTTCCTGATTTAAGTTGCATACATTTTTTTTCTTTAAAAATCCCACAAGAAAACCACACGCACGCACACACACAGTTACAGGAAATTGTATTTCTCAAGGGCTTTTTTTTTTTTTTTTTTATGTCAAGAAGTGCAATTTTGCTTCTATGGTTCTTTAAACAGTTTTATCCCTCAGTAAAACAATAAACTATGCTAAGAATTGCACCAGATACCTTAACATATCTTGTGTATCAGCTATATCTAGCTTTTCCTATGCACTGCTTAAGGTCGTGAGAGATCTATGTGAAAATTATGCTCACAGTAACTCATCTTTACCAGTATAGGCAGGCCAGTAAATGTACCTACGCTCTGTGAAATTGCCTATGACTGTTGGAGAATGCAAGACAATATCATCTACAATTATACCAGTGAAATGTTTACATTTACTATAACTGTCTTGCTTTTGCATGCAAACATATGCTTTGCTTCAAGCCACTGAGACAGTATGATTATACTGCACGTCTATCACGGCAATACATTCTCAAAAAAAAAAAAGAATCCATAATTTAACATAGAACTCTGTTTTTTTTATCCCATTGAACTCAATTCTTCCACACATCCTTCTGGCCCCAGTTAAGACAACAGCACTACTCCCTTTTTCCCCCCACCACTAGCACCAACAAGTCAGCTCCAGAGGGAATTTTATGAAGAACTTGGCTTTGGCTTAGTATTTCCTTCACTGAAAACAGTGAACTATGCTACTGGCTTTGGAAAGATTTTCAAAAGTTTTCTAGATTGACTCTTCAACGTTTTGAGAAGTCAAGAATGTTAGTAATTTGGCTTATTAATGACTCTAAGAACAAGATTCCTCATGACTGCGTTTCCTTTCAGCTGCAGCTGAAAGACACCCTGCACATCTTATCATTTGTCATAAAAGACTAGAAGTCCATTCCCTTTAGCATCCTCAAAAAGACTCAAGTTTTATTCCAACGTGCTCAGGTTTTCTGTTGCAGAGTGCTGTTTTGTGTGAGAGGGTAGGAAACACCCAGCTTACCTGAAGTTTTAAGTATTCACTTAGGAAGAGATTTACCTGCTTTGAGACAGAAGACTGACTAAACCTACTGAGCAGCCCTGTTACATTTTAGCATTTTGAACTACAGGGAGAAGAGTCGAAGTTTGTATTTAAATGCAAAAACATAAGACTCTGCTCTCCAACTTGAAAATATTTCTAAACTTGGAATAGAAGCCTGCAGTGTCTGTCGAATCAAACAACAGAAGTTAAAGCTTGCTTAACCACTTCACTCTTACAACCACTATTTTACAAAGGAAGGTCTTCAAACCTAGAAACAACGCAGGGGACAAGCACAGCAACGGCACAGATGGTGACAGAAAGGAACTAACCAGCCATCCTGGAACCACTGCACCACGTAACTCAACTGCAAATGACATACTGGGCAGCCTCTTACAATAAAAAGGCAACTCCTATTCAGATTTTTACTTATAAGTACAGGTCTGTACTATAAAAGCACCCAGCTTCTTAAAAAAGAGGAACCGAGGAGCTCCGACAGGCCTGTTTCATTCCCAGAGAGACCATCCTGAGAAACCAAGCTGTAACACTCTCCATCCTCTAGCATTTCCTCACATAACAGTAGGCACAAATTATTACAAGATTAGTATCTACCCCAGAAGACCTTCCGTGAAATGGATGGACATATCTTTGTATAAAGATAAGTATTTCAGAATTTGGAATGCAAAAATACAGCACAAAACCCAAGAAGAGTTCTGAAAAATAGTTTTTACATATCAAAACCTCCTAGAATTATTGAGAGGGATTACAAAGATAAGGTATGGTGCTAAGAAGTGGTTTGACAAGTTAATAACGGGTTACTTCCCTCGTAGAGGTTTACGCGTTTCACACCAGCATTTTGCTTTATGTTGTTACAATGTTTTTATGGAGCATTATTTAAAAATAATATTTCAGTCAGAAGCCTCATTTACAATTCATCATGTTTTACCCTAAATGGCCACTTGGAATGCTGTGAAACATGATTTGCAGCCAGAAGCACCAAGTACATAAATTCTTCCACATCAAAGGAGTAGTTTGTAAATTTTGGATGTTCTCCCAGCGTTGGGTGGTGTCCCTAGGAAAATGAAATAAGGCCTTTTAGACAGAAAACAACAACAACAAAAATCAGTACATCTTCCATTCAAAAAGCAAGAAAAAAATTGAGCATCTGCCATTTTAATTTATTATTTCTGAAGCACTGATCTGCTCTGAGGCAAAAGAGTCAGCAAAGTAAGTGCATAACAGCAATGCTATGGATGGCTTGGATTAATAGCCAATTAATTTAATTTCTCGTCTTCTCTCAGCCATTAATATCAAACAATTTCTTACTCACAGCAGGAAAGTTAATTTGGTCTAAAGAATGAAAACCACATCTCAAGCGTCAGAACATAGATAGGTAAAAAACTAACCTTTAAATGCTTCAAGTTATATAGCACCCACCCTTCCAGCAGTGGCCATCATTACCTGATCTTGAGGGAATACTTTATTCCTTTTTCGCCAAGTGATGTAGTGAATGCCCCTCAGCCTTGCCAAATCCAGGTAACAACGTTCATCTTCACAATTGTATCTAGGGGCAGGCAGAAAAATCATATTTACCTACAGAGATTGTGCTGAAGTTTACCAGGAAAAAAACCCTTCAGGCCAAAATGTTTGTTGCCCAGTTCTAAGGCTCCAAAACCATGGACAAATTCTATTCCATTGAAGACAACAATGAGGGCTACCATCTATTCTTAAGATGTGCCCTAGGAGGCAGTCTGAAGCACATCTGCATGTCAGGCATGCCCCTGTCCAGCTCCAGCAGCTCTTGGACGTGGGTTTCTGAACTTTTGGAGACTGGACAAAATGCTCTCGAGCCAAGATTACACTGCAAAGCACCAGCTCCACAGCCTTCCCACAGCAGAGGCTTTACGCAGAAGTTCTCAGGATGGAGAATTCGGTGCTCTTCTGAGACGTGTGCAGCATTTTTGTTTAGTTCTGCAGAACTGGAGTGTCTATTAACAACCATACTTTATGACAAAATTTGGCTACAAAAATGATCAGAGGAATGGAACGCCTCTCCTACGAGGAAAGGCTGAGAGTTCGGGTTGTTCAGCCTGGAGAAGAGGAGGCTCTGGGGAGACCTTATCGAGGCCTTTCAGTGCTTAGAGGGAGCTTACAAGAAAGATAGGGACAAACTTTTTAGCAGGGCCTGTTGCAATAGGACAAGGGGTAATGGTTTTAAACTAAAAGAGGGTAGATTCAGACTAGGTGTAAGGTAGAAATTTTTTATCATGAGGGTGGTGAAACACTGGAACAGGTTGCCCAGAGAGGTGCTAGATGCCCCATCCCTGGAAACATTCAAGGTCAGGTTGGACAGGGCTCTGAGCAACCTGTCTAGCTGAACATGTCCCTGATTATTGCAGGGGGGTTGGACTAGATGACCTTTAAGGGTCCTTTCCAACCCAAACCATTCTATGATTCTATTAAAATGTTTAAAAGGAAGATACCAGAGAAATTTAGGTAAAACAGAATGACACTCAGCTAAGCTTGGCCAGCAAGCTGATGCTTGTGTCTTGAGCATAGAAAGGAGTGTATCAATAACCTTCGGGGAATCTTTAACACTCCGGACATGCATCTTAGGTAATCAATTCACCTGGCTCACCAAAATACCATTACCTCTCAGACTCACCAGGCAGAATCTGACCAGTGAGGCTTTCTGGTTATTTTGCCATTTTCCCCAAGCAGTTGTTGACCAGGCTGCATTTTATTTTATTTATACCACAGCATCTAAGAAGTCACAGGCTAAACCTGTATGCTATAGTTAGACTATATTTTATAATGAAAGCTTCCTCACTTTCGATTCCCAGAAGAGACTGCCAAAAATGAAGTCTAGTCGAGGATGCAAGACAAACATTCATAGTCAAATACTAGCAAGCGCAAGTGCTTCGTTAACACATACGAACAGACACTGGCAGTTGTGGTGTAAGAGGGGAAAGAGAGAGAAACAGACTTACAGTTCAAAAACAACAGCCCAGTCTGGTAGAAAGAGCAAATGGGTAAGTCCAGCTCCATGCATCCCAATAAATATATCAGAGTTGTGGGTAATTCTCAATTGCTCTGAAAATTCAAGTTCCCTGCAGACAACACAACAAAAGCAGTGATCTGGCATGCCTATCCGTCTCAGCAAGAATTAGTTACATGTAGAAAGCACAAAATTAACTTAAGGGAATACTGAAAGAGAGAATTGATTTTCCAAGGAACAATACTAAGAATCACAAATGCTGCAGCCAGAAATAACTCAGCATGGAATTAAAAGAAATGCAGACAGGTTTCAAAACTTCACAAAAGCCTGTTCCAAAAATTTGAATTTTTTTTTTTTTTAAACAAGTTACAAAAACTTTGTAAGTTTGGGGTTTTGTTACTTGCCTTTAAAAAAAAAAACAAAACACCACCACAAAAACACCAAAACAAAAAAACCCCACAAACCACAAAGTACCTAAGTTGTTTTTAATGAAATGTAGAAGTATACAATTCCCACCTAAAAGTGTGGATATCCAACCTGAACTTATGCATAGGACATCAAGTGAAAATAAGGAGACCAGGCTCCTGGAACTCTCTCCCACCCTTTGACTGTAAGCTCCAAATAAAGTATTCTCTTTAAATAAGCAGGTGTTCCCTGAGCACACAAGAGTGGACTAAAAACAGTTAATTGTAAGAGAAGACAGACAACTGGAAAGGGAAATTACAACAGGCTTCATTTCTGTACAAACAATTCATACACTAAAAAGGAAAAGAGTAATGTCCTCTCTGACCATTTGGAAGAGAGTAGAAAGAAGCTGGCTTAAACCGCAACAAGAACCTTTCAACCGCTTAAACGGTGATAAGGGCAGACATCAGGGAAACCCTTCTACCTAGGATGACAGCGGTGCTGCAGGATAGCTGTGGAAATCTGTAGTGCTGAATGGTACCACAAACAGTTTCGACAAGCGCAGGAATTGCGGAAGTACCGCTTGGTCATGCTTTCAAGTGGGATGGTCTGGATGCCCTCTCAAGGGTACCCACTCTCTTTTCTATTATTAGAAAGCATCTTTTTTCTATTATTGGACTGCTCAAGCGCTTTCTTTAACAGGGGAACTGGAAGCAACTCAGCTTCCTCACACTGTCTCTGCTTTGGTCAAAGCACTGATCTTTCACTGCTGCTTCAGTTTCTCACTCTTCATGCACGATCCATGCCAGCACCATTGAGTAGATGGAAGCTGCTGCCACGCGGCACAGGCATACACCACTTGGAGACAACTTCTTCGGGCCATTTCTTACTGGCACAGTACCTACTACATCTGGGCACCAGAAACTGACCTCAAGTGGTGTCTTCAGGGGCCACCAGAGCAGCAAATAAGCGGAGTTATTACTCATTACTAAACTAAGGGTCATATCAAATAAGACACTAGCGTCATCAAGAGAAATCCCTGTTGACCCACAGTTACTGCAGAGCATTAGCAAATCCAAAAGGGTGATGGGAACACAGCTGTTGTTGGGAGAGGGGAGGAAACAGAAAGAAAAGTGATTTCAAAACTTGCTCATCATGTAGTAGCTTTAACCTGAGCCTACTAACTCTAGAGATTCATTCCTAAGCAGTGCATCATAGGATGGGAGTGCTTAACTAGCTCACGCACCACTCCCTCAGTAACATTCTTCCTTCCTTACCAGTTCGTGGATTTTGCAAAGGTTAGACACTGGGGCATATGTAGCTGCAAACAGCTTTCACCAGCCACAGGAAGCAGGAGATCACACTAGTTTCTTCTACCAACTTACGTACTTGTATTTGTAGTCTACCACTTTGACCTCCAGCATCGATACCGTTTTCAACGCATTCACGAGCTAAGGAGGAAAATAAAAAGACAGTGATTGGGTGTCCTCCTTTAATTAATTCCTTCCCGGCACTCCTGATCATTTTACACATTCCTCCTCCCCACCAGGGAATTACCATGACTGAGACAGAACATGCTGTCACTGCCATATAAAGGAGCAGTTCCCCTCCTTTTGTGCCTTCCCACCCAAGATACATACATTATTCCTGGCAGAGCAACCCCTGGAAAGGAGACTCGGATCTCTTGCACTCTCACAGAGGCTACTGCTGACGTTTAAATGCTCCAGGACCCAATCCTAAACTGCTCAAACTAGTAGGAATTTTGCCAGGATAGTGGGAAGATGTGGTTGGATTTCCAAAAGATACTCCAATACCTGAAGAAGCAAATTGGTAGCTAGAAGGATTTTCAGAAATACCTTACTCTGTCAGACTCCTACTCACATGACAAGTGAAATCAGGTTAGAGCCTGGGCTTCTAACCTAAAAGGGCTTTTTCTCAGCCTCCAATCCATAGCCAGCAGAAGAGGGAGAAAGAGCAGAGTATTTTCTTTTACAGAAGTATAGTAAAGATACGATCAACTTCCCTCTTTCTGTCATGTGCTCATTACCAGAAAAACATATTACATGTAGCAGTGCAGGCATGCGCTGTGGACAGCCTAGCAGATAAGGCGCAAATCTAGCCACCTGCGCTCTGTCTATCCTGCCACTGAGCTACTGCACCAAACGAGCCTCAGTTTCTCCCTACATAAGGTGGGGACGATAATGCCAATTCATTTTGGTCAGGCACTAACAGCTAAGAATGCAGACAGGTATGAGAACATTAGATATTATCATTTTATGACAAAAGAAGCTACACCATAAGCCCACTAAGTTGCGTGATTCGAAAACGTGAATCAATATGAAAATTCATTAACTTTTGAATGCACAAACTCAGATACAATAGCTTATGCATTTTAATCTGCAAGCATAACAAAGGTTTTTGTTAGAGCCTTCAACACTGGGGATGCTAGAAATAAAAGAGATCATCTGAAAGCTAAATAATTTAATTTTATCAGAAGCTCTGCAGTGTCTGTTTGTTAAGAGGAAATACTTTTAGTATTACACCTGTAGTCTTCCACTGGATATTTAACAAGGGCAGCAAGGTTCAGTGTCTGGTGTACAGAAATAGAGACTGGCTAGAAGACATATTAGAAGAAATTAATATTAGCACTGAACATATTTGTCCAAGATTTGTCAGCAGATAGAGGTCTTGGCTATACAGAAAAAAAAAGAAAAAAAAAATCAATTAAATGAGCAAAATGTAATTTCTGATAAATTTGTTTTAAAAATAAAAAAAGACCACACCTCATTCTGGTTTAATATTTTGCGGTAATCTGTACTGCGTGCAAGTATTGTGACTCGAATTTTCCCATCCTAAAAAGAAAGAAGCAGCGGTGTATTAGCTATGAAGCAGACCTCACAAAAAACCCCAAACGCTTCCATATTTACTCCTGGCAATTATTTGAACAACTAAATATATTCCCTCCCCATGTAACAAATGATGTAACCACCTTAAAATTCACATTGTATTTTCCAACAGATTAGAAGTGTCAAAAACTTTGTGAAAGTCTGATTATTAACAAAGAATAAAATATTTTTTGAAAGATTTATTTTATTTAGTACAAAAGAGCCTTTGTATTACACATTATACAGCAGTTTTTAAAAGCAGGAAAGCAGCTTTCAGGATGGCTTGTGCACAAGACCCTTGGAAAAAAATATTTTACTTCTATAACAGTTCCTCCCTTTACCTCTTTAAATTAATTGGACTCACAGGGGTAAGTGTTCCAAGCGAAATAAAGAGATTTAACTGCATGACTCCCATTAGTGTCAGCAGGAGAAGCATAACTAAATGCCTGCGCAGTGCTTTGAATGCGTGCCCCTCAGTGATAATATGTAGGCTACTCTCTAGCAACTACTTCAAGAAGTCCAGAACTGCCGTATCCATCAATGCAGCCATTGCAACAATTTGCAACAACTGCCAGTGTGCGCAGCGAAGCCCGGGGCCAGGCAGATGGATGGTAC
This sequence comes from Scopus umbretta, assembly GCA_013400535.1. Classification (NCBI taxonomy): domain Eukaryota; kingdom Metazoa; phylum Chordata; class Aves; order Pelecaniformes; family Scopidae; genus Scopus; species Scopus umbretta. The sequence goes on along the minus strand of VZTL01072788.1, from coordinate 70,616 downwards.
GGGGCAGGGATGGGAAGGACCGGATTCAGTCACTTCCTCCCCTGGTCTGAGCTCAGCAGGAGCTATGAGGATCGATAAAGAGCAAGCTCACGGCGTTGCTCCGCGGGATCCCCTCTGCTGGACCCGAGGACAGCGCCTTGTCAGCACGCCCCAGGAGAGAGCACGGACCGCGCCTCTTGCTTAACTAGGAAGGACCCAAAGGCCTCGAGCACAGAGAATGGAGATGAGGAAGAGATCCTAGGGTTGGACGGAGGTTGTTCTGAAGTCTGTCCTCTGGAAATAAGACACGAGGGCGACTTTCATGAACATACACAAACGTTTGCTGAAGGCCTGTACAGAACAGGCTGACCTCTTGGAAAAAAGTCCCGAGCGTCACAGGAAAGGACAAGAAGTGCACTATATGCCTCACTCCCCACTGGGTCCAGCTTGCTAACGCTATTTCTCTGGTAAGAGCCATCAGCTCCATATTACAATTTTATCATTCAGTTATCATACCTTGGGTCCTTCTTGTGTGATATTCAATCTGTGTAACACATGCTGAGAAAATGCTCTAAAGAGCCCTGTACCGTGACAGCCAGAGATCTGAAATTAAAAAAGCAACTGTTAATACAAAAAGTTATTTTGCTCAGAAAACCTCTCTTTGTTATCAGTCTTTTGCCATTCTTACGGAACAAAAGGCGAGTATCATGCACTGCGCCGAACATGTCACTGTTCACTGCAACACAAGTGGCACTTTCATTTAGAAAGAAATGTGACTCGCTCTACAGTGTTACAGCCTGAACGTACGAGCTAATACCGTCGGGAAAGCCTGTCAGTGTACAAGGCCTTGTGTTCTGCAAAAATACCGTTAAGTTCACAGTGCCCATCCGTTGAAGAGCAATAATATGCATCTCATGAACTGTGACATAGGAGACTGCACACAACCAGTTACTATCAACCGGCTGAAGTAACTTCAAAATCCTAATCTTTAGGGAAGATCATTTCATTTGGAGTTGCATAGACTTTCAACGCAGTACATTTCACGACAGCTCAGCTAGATACTGGAGAGATTCATTAGCTCTGATTTTATACGGTCACACGCACATCTAGTTAACGCAGTGGATGGATAAAAAGAACTCACCAATGGGGTATTATAAAACAAGCCATACCGCATTCGAGGCAGTAATGAGAAGACTGCTTCTTTAAAGCATACCTGCAAATGAAGATCACAAGAAGTTACACTGCACTGCTACCTTCCGCTGGCACATTCCGTGCTCATTCAGCGAGATCACTGCTTATAATGAGCTAGCAATTACATGCTCCCATCAAGAACATCCTCACTTCCTTGACAGTGCAAATGAATAGAACAAAGGCAATCCCGATCCCAAAAGAGCTCTCGCTTAGGCTGCTACAGATGCAAGTGGGGGAAGAGGTTAAACAAACCACCCCCAAAACAGAACAAACATGACCTAAACAGAAGAAAAGCAGTTAGAGAGTAGAGAGTTTAAGACAGGCTTTAAGGGATTTAAGAGACTAAAATGAGCTCTTAATAAATGGTACATTTTTTGGTGGGACTAAAATTTTTTTTAATGAAAAGCAGCAGGTATACTAACAGTTGCAGGATAAACACCTGAGTAGGAATAGGAAGACTTAGAAAGATAGTACCATTTGAAAACCCTTCGCTTCAGTAGTGGGTCCTGCAGAAGTGAAACCAATACATAAATATCACCTCTCAGAAGACACAAAAGTCAGGTCCACCTACATAAAGCATAGACACGCCACAGACTTAGGTTACAGCTCTGTCTCTTATTTGTAAGGTAGAATACTCGTATTACGCAAATTAAACATGCATGGAAAGTATTAACGCTTTCCTCTGAAACACCCATATCCACAAGCAGCTTGAGAAGCTGTCGTGTTCGCTACCTAGCGACTATGTATTAAAACAAAATACAAGATCCCATACCCTTTTAGAGTCAAAGGTTTTCAAGTGTATTATTTCATAGTCAGTAAATGCCTTCCATGTCTCACTGAACAGGTCACCATAGCCATATGAGCTCTAGGAGGAAAGGAAAAAACCCATGAGGGCATAATGATTACGTAAATGCATATAAAAACTCTTTTCTTGATTTATAAGTTCTATATATGAGTTTTAACATACAGTTAATACACGTGTCACCACCCTGGGACCTAAGACAGCCTAGCACAGAACACAGACACTACACAACACCGAACCCTGCGTTTACAATGGCAGTTAACTCAAATTACCTGTCAGGTACTAAATTTTTAAAAAAACCTGTTCTATAAATTAGCAATCTAGACAAGTTCTTCAGCAGCAGATTAGCATCTCTGACTTAGGAGCAAGGAGTACCTACTACTTTCCCCAGAGACAACAGAATACAAGTTAAATTTGAAGTGAGAGAAACATAGGGATGGTAGAAGGCACAAACCTCGACCCCTGAGACTAAAAAAACACCTGGGAATTCACGTGCAGCAGTAATGTTTGAAGTAAAAAGTCACAACAAGCCTGTTTCGCATTTGCCTCTGCTTTGAGATGATCACTTGTATCACAAATTGAAGGCAATGATCTGATTTGATGGAAGAAACAGCCAGAGAACTGTTTTGCATTACTTGGACAAGCTACCTAGAAGTTTCTCTACGGGGCAGTATAAAACTTCCCCCTTGGCAACAATGCTCTGCGGAACCTTTTGAGAACCATCTACTCCCTACAACACTGGCCTAGCAGCAGGGGCTCTTGCCTTCAAACTTGTAACATTTCCTACACATCTGAGGGCTAAGAGCCACCACCTCTTGCACTTTGAATGCAATTCAATATGACCTCAGTAGCCCTGGTACAGATTCTCGCTTAAAGCTTCCTTTCAACTCTGGAGCTGGTTCAGGCTGCTTGGAAAGTTAGGTGGAAATATTCTCAACAAGAAATTTGAGAATAAGACTAAAAATGACCACAGAAGAAAGCAGACATCTAGTGAAATGTAAAAGAATCTAAAGGGCGCCAGATTTCCTGCAGTTGAAGAGGCGCTTCCTTCCCCTTCTTCTGCCATTAAGCTTTGATGAATTTTACAATCCATACCACTTTCTGGCCATCTATATTACAAGAACTGCTCTTCCAGATTAGAAGTAGAGAACTGATCCTCAAAGCTGTAAGCACTACTCTCTAACCCTATCTGCTCTCCATAAAAGTGCTTTATAAACACTGCTTTCCTGCATTTGCAGAGAGTCTGCAAATCAACACCCAGTGGATTTCCTACTCATTTTCTGCTTTGTTTAACCTACATCTAAGGGCATTACTGTTTAATAAGAACAGTGCACTGATTCTACAGTAGCTAGAAAGTATGGCAAAATCTAATTACATCAAGGGGAAAAAAGAAAAAAAGAGAGAGAATGAATAATAAGCTCAAGTCCATCTTGCGATGGGCATAGACAGTTCATCAGCAGTTAGTTGGTGCCATCATCTGGTTGTACACGGTAATGAACTCAAGCAGACAGCACTTAAGACTCATTTAAAACGATAGTACTGTGACAGTACTTACTTTCAATGGTACATTTGAAAGAGTTACGCGATTCAATAATGCGAGATAAGAAAAAGAGTTGCTTGTTGAAGTAGTTTACAGTGCTGTCTGACACATCTCATCTTTTCATAAAGTCATCAGAGCAGGATTAGCAGGTCCCTGTGTAACATCTAGAGAGCTTGCTTAATCTGGCAGGTGCATTTATTTTAGCTTTCAAAACGTAAGAGAACTAGGAAAAAGGGTCTCTTCCAGCCAAAGAGGCTTCTCATCAAATAGCAAGCAGGGGATATTTGCAGCTCTCTGTGGAATAGCAGTTGTCCTAGCAGCAAATACTCAGAAAGAAAACCCAGCATTTTATGAGAACGAGACAGGCGTGGGACAATACCATAGTCAAGAACTGTGTTATTTCTGGACCTGATTATACACGTTATCTGGCACGTTACAAATTGCCTAGTTTTTTATTGTTTAGTTTAACATTCTCCTACACAACTTAAACACTGGCAGGTAAAACCAACATTACTCTTAAACACAGTCATGTTTTCAACTCAGCAGCACAGCAGAAATAGCCCCACTTAAAAACTTGTTTTATACAATGTTCTAAGAAGTGATTGAGAGAAGTAACTGCAAGAAGGCTATTTAAAGGAATTTAGTATTAGACCTTTTTTTGAGATATACATACTTATATATATATAAGGGTTTCATTTAGTTGTTTTCCTTATTACAGGCTGCACATTACTGATTTAGAAAGATGCAAGGCTGCATTCCTTTTTAAATACAGAAGAAAGTTTTGAGTAGATCTACTTCAATATTCCCAGAGAAAAAAAGGTTACAGAAAACAGCATGAAATGTTCAAATGCCACAGATTAGAAATATAGATCATGTTATTTTTGAGGCCACGTCAAAAAATGGCGTAATTATGCGCCAGCAAAAAATGAGCTACAGAGTAGTGTTCAAACAGCACATGGTTTACTGTAGAAAATCTGTTACCTAACTACCGCTCATGCATCTGTATTAACAGGATCCAAAAACTTATCAGTTCCACATGGCTAAGCCCACAAGCAAGCTAAGAATTGGCTACTGAAAGCTTCAGAGTCTCTATAAAGCAGAAATACAACCCATTACAAAAAGGTTAAAGCACAGCAGACTTACAGTGTCCCACATGACTATGTTGACATCGGTACTGAAGGAATTATTAATATGCTGGGTAATATAGAGATTGACGAAATCACAGAAGTGATGGTACATATTAACACCTGAGAAAGAAAGACCTGTTAGCAAAATACTACACTACTCACTCCACTTTTTACTGGTTCATGCATTTTTTCCTTAGCAATATCCTGCATTTTATATTAGTTTTCCCCTGCTTCTGACCAAATGCTTCTTTACACACCCTAAAAAAAGCAAACCTTTAAAGGGAAGAAATCAAGGTAAGATATCTGAAGTAAAATGCGTCTTTAAAAAGTTCAGAGAAATTAGAAGAGCAGCCACAAGACAGCGTAAGAAAAAGTAAGTTTCAAATGTTATTTCTCATTACAGTCTGCAGCTGCTTTCTGAAGTATATGACAGCAACTGCTGCTTTAACAATAGCTACTTAGACATAAAGGAAACATTAAAAACAGGCCTTCAGCACTGATCTTTGTTCTGCTTTATTAGGGTTAAGGGAAGCTCTGTCTGCAGGACTACAAGACAGAACTTGTACTTGCACACGAGCCAAAGCTCAAGTAATTCCTTCGTTTTTTTTTTCTCAGAGCATTCTTGTTCATTTTGGTTTCTTAAGCCAATACCTTAAGACCATGGCGCATAAGAAACCACCATGAAACAAAGGAGGTAACGTAGTCCAGTTTCCTTCCTTCCCAGAAAAGACCAGATCCCAGTTTTGGAACCATGTGCACACAACCCCTGTTTCTAAGCTTCTAACCAAAACGAGCTGCCACGATAGAAACGAGCTGTCGGGCTTCCTGTACCGTTCAAACAGCAATTTTCCCCCACCTCCCCTAAAACAAAGGAGTTGGACAAAATCATCTCCCGTGCCACAGCTAGACCACCCTGCTCACAGGTACAAATTGACAGCACAGCAGCTCTTCCACGGTAACTCTTCAGGGGCCTGCAACAACTTTGCTTAAAATATATGGTACTGGCCTGCAGGGGAAGAGGGACAATCCAGTTTAAAGCTACAGTAACTCACAGGGTCAGAACACAGCAGACAACTAGCCAGTTTAAACCACAGCTTACCCCACAGCACCTTGTTTGCATGTCTACAACCTGATCCGTCCCCTTCCATTAACATTTGTCTGCAAAATACGCTGCATGAACAAAAAGGTTGGTGAACTTCCAAAAACATCAGATACTACTGGCTGATTCCTAAAGGTGCTTGGGTGCTGCCCCTCTCATGGATTTTGGTAGAGTGTTGCATAGCATTCACCACAGCTCTCCGTAATGAGACAGCTAATTTCTTCCTGTAGAGTCTTTTCACCTAAATTTGAAACTTTAAGATTAAAACAGGGTTGCGTTTAGTTTTGTGTGTTTTGGCTTTTCTGGGCTGGGTGAGGGGAAGTATTTTAAGCAACTAACAAAACTTGTTCCCTTGAATTTTGTCCTTGAATACCGCTGCTTCTTCCATGTCGTTCAATACGCACAGAACCCTCAATTACTGAACACAGTAATTGAACACAGTACGACAAGACACATATACCCATACCTCGTGTTTCATGGTGTGAAAACTGTCATCCAGAAACACGGCCAAAATCAAAGACTCTGTACAGAAGAGTCTTTGGCACAAAGTCAAAGGCTCTTTCAAAACGCAGTCAAGAGTCGATGACTGTGCAAAACAAGTGGCGGGACATTTTTCCGGCTTTATTTATTTATTTATTATCTGTGGCAAAATGTAGGGATTTAAATCTAAGCTTCCAAGTTCATCAATGGAACTACGGGAAAAAGGAATTTAAAAGACACATCATTTTTAAAAAATAAAAAATATATTACAAATGAACTTGACAGTCACAAAGGTATAATGTAGATGGACAAGTTGGATATGGGATCTTTTTACTGCAATACTGTAGGATTAAAAAAACTAAAGACACCAATTACCTGCATCTAATTTCATGAAGTATGTTGGCTTTTCAATAACAACATCACACTTCTCATCATCTAAGGGCCTGAAGTTTAATGCAGTAAACGTCTGGAGTTCTGCAAACCTACAAAGATTCAATCACACAGCACACGCTTTGTCATTAACACACTTAAACACATATACTTCGTACATCTAAGATTTAGTAACTGTTCGTCCGGTCCATTTGATTTAACAGGACGGCTGAAAACTGATAGAGTCTGACAATTAAAATGATTTGAAATTGTAATGGAAGGCTCTTCAGGTTATGAGCTTCAAGAGGTTAAACGCCGCCTTTGATCTCAGGAGTGAACAGCATCTTTGATCTACAAATCAAGGCAGTAGAGGTGTAACAAAGAGCCTCAGAGCCTAGATCTGTGCGTCTATCCAACTTGATCTGCATTGCCAAAGACACTTCAGCAAGATCTTCATACCTTGGTCAGAATAATGACTGTAGATGCAATATTTATTATTGCTGGATCTTAACAAGGGTGAGCAGTTGAAACGACAATAGCGGGTAGAGAAGAAAAGTCTTTTCCTCCTCTGCAGCTATTCTTAACTGAAATTGACCATCAGTGCAAAATGAGAAAAAAAAAAATGAAAACATGAGAAAAGCATAAAAATTAATTCTTATATGGACCTTAATGGCTCCAACTCCTTCATGTTTCATCAATTAACTGGCAATGCAGCTTTGAAGTGCTAACGTGCAACCCCTGATACTTAACCAGCTACCACAAAGCACCCTCTGCACTTCCTGCTCGGCCTGTAGGCTGTTGCCCATTTCACATTTCAGACACAGGCTCCCTGGGAACACTGCGTGAATATACATCCGGATCAGATGTTGCATTAGCCCCAGCATCACCAAGGACTGTGTGAACTAAGACACAAGTGCAAACTTCCAGGCATTTCACAACAAAACGATTGTCCCCTCCTACAGGCAGATCAGGCATTCAACCAGCACCTTGTCCAGAAAACACCTGAAGGTTAGACCTTCAAGTTACAAGACTTTTTCAGATCCTTTGCTGCTGTAAATTAGGCAGGACACAACTATACATAGCATAGTTCAGAACATTCTGCATAGATGCAATTACCAGAGGTATCTTACAGGAACTCTCAAATTGACCTTAGAAAGGAACAACTATTTCCTCAGTAAGAAATCCCCTACGCACAGCTGCTAGTGCCAATGAAAAAAATTAAAAAGAATTAGTAAGTGAACTGGGAACCAGCCTTAACAAGCAATTCTTACCAAGACTGCAGAGGGCTCTTGCGTTGACCTTCAGCCAAAAATGCTTGAACATCGAGGGCGCAATGACCTCCAATTTCTCCCTTCTGGAAAAAGTCTTCTTTGAATCTAATGGAAATTAGTAAAAGTCTGTCAGCTTTTGTGCAACAGTGCTACAAGTGCTCTGCAACCTCAATTGCATACTCAAGCCAGTGCTAGGTAATCTCAATTCAGCAAGGTACTTCATACATATTTAAAACCCGAGTATTTTCTTCAGCATAAGTCAAGCATTTCCCACAATTCCCAAATAAAGATAGTGATGTCCTTAGAGTTCTACATATCAATTCAGAAAACAGCACTAACCCACCCAGAATGTTATTAGGAATCATCTTCACATACCCAAATGAGTAATTTAATTAGATTTTGCTACACGATTACTTACAGGAGCATCATTAGTTGGGTTTTTTTGTTTGGTTGGTTTTAATACCAATTTGTCACTGAAATTCACCTCAGATTTCACAACCCAGTTAGCAACCCCAGATTTTTATATCATATACGAAGAGTGAGGTCTCATAAAAACAAATTGCCAACCAGAAGCACTGTCTAAACTGGCTTTTAGAATAGGCTGCAAAGATGACAAAACCCATTCTGAAGGCTATCAGTGTCACAATCATGAACCAGCCCTCTTCAAGTCAGGTGCCCAAGACACTGACTTCGAAGATAAAGCAGAAGGAAAAATGAGTGATGCCAGCATCAGCGGTATGTTGGTTTTTTGTTTGTTTGTTTTTGTTTTGTTTTTTTTTTTACCCAGTTTTCCAATATGTAGAATTTTAATTTGGGATGCAGGAGATCCAGGTTCAGATCTCGCTTCAGTCTTGGTATCTAAAAATGCAATTCCTGGTTCTGGTATAAAGGCACCCAGTATAGGAAAGGCCTTCTCGGTGCCTCATACAGAAACGATTCTATGTTGCACATCACTTATCAAGAAAGGATGTGACTGAAGACACAGAAAGGATGTGACTGAAGACACAGAAAGGTCTTCCTCTCTTCCATCAGAAGGGAGGATTTCAATCACCCATCATCATTCCATAAAACTGAGAGCTTAGGTTTTAAAATAACCTTCACTGCTGACAGCAGCAGCAGACAGGAATCAAGAGGTGTAGATCGCAAAAGGACTTCAGCCACGAGTCTCTGATCAGCAGTAAAGCCCACGGCAACAAGCACACTTGCTTTGTTAAACAAGTTCTGAAGTCCTTTTCCCTGCCATCCCTTGGTTTGACCATAACATAAGCAAATCAGAGACCTGTCGTGGTTTCTCTTTACAGTTCGTAAATCAATGTACAAGTTTGTTGCTCTGCAATGCTGAAGGTACTGAGAACAGGTCAGAGATGAATCTCCCTGTTAAGAAAAGAACAAGCAGGATTTTATCAATAGCAAAAATTATGTTTAAAAGTAAATGAAAAGTAAAACATCCATCCGAAATACCTACTGTTGCTGCAGGCTTACAATGGGTTTTCATTTCATTGAGCCTCTCTCGAACGTAACCAAAGTCAGCTTGTTTCCAGAATATCTGTTGGGCTGTCTCAATGTCACTTGCCCTGATGTACGAAGGAAAAAAATAAAAAAATAAAATCAAGGTCCGTTGCTCAGTTCTAGTGATAACTTTAACGGACAACTTTTCTCCCACTGAAAGTGGAACAGAAGACCAGCCAGTTACTTTATTGGCATTTAAGATGCAAAACAGGAAGCAACTTATCAGCTGCATGGAAGTGAAAACATCAATGACAATTTAAAGCTATTCTCCCGTAAAAGGGTATAAATTTTTTTTAACATTTTCCCTTTGTTTTTAAAGCTAAGAAAGGAAATACAGAGTTATTTTAGGAATCTGAATTCAAGGCTAAATCAGAATAATGAAAACACTGTGGCAGGAAGCATTTCTAACAGTATTTTCTTCCTTAAAAAGTTAAAATTTTTAAATCATGTTGAAAGACATACGTTATCTATAAATACACACACACAGACACGCATATCTCCACAACGAATCATGCTTTAAACTCTAAATATCACAACAATGTTAACTTCACAGCTAATATGAAACCGAGTACTATACTTTTTTTTTTTTTTTTAAAAAACATACTGTACTTTATACATTTAAAACGAAACTTACCATCCAGTTTCAACATAATCACACACTGGGTAACTGAATCTGTAATCTGACTTACAAGATTTCTCATAACCCCAGCAGGATCTTAGTTTCTTCAAGTATTTCTGTAACACAGAATAACTGAATCAGGTTATGCAACAGCAAAAGGGAAAATGAGCTAAGGTAGTTGTTAGCTTATAAACTACCTCTTGCTAGTAAATACTGCATTCAAAGCTTTTGATTTGGTCTGTTTTCAAGCAGAGTTTCAGAAAGAACACTCAGATTCTTTATGCACAACAGAGGCTCCAAAGAGGACACACGTGCACAGGAACATTATCCTTGTCTTAGTATGTCTGCTCCGGGACAACCCCTTTTCCTGACTCAAGTGAGTAGGATTCCAAAATGTTAACATCGCTGACAGACATGGGTAACAAAGCTACGCTCACACAAAGCACGGTGCTCCAAGCTCCAGGCTGAGCGTACCGCTGCTTCCCAGGCAAATCTAGAAACATCGGCTTCTGCGGTGCTGCAGAAAGTCAGAGAAGGGGGAGCAGAGCTCCCAGCCCCAGCTCCAGCCTGAGAGACTCTGGAATTGCTCCCGAGCCACACAGAGGCCTGGATCCTCAGGTTCGCTGTCCCTGCTTCAGGTGAATGAATTACATTGCAACCACAGGGTGAGATTAAATCAGCGTTTCATTGACTTGCCTACACTCTCTTTCACTTCTGCGAAAGTACCGTGGCACGCTAAAAATCACAGGCCTGGAAATTGCTAACTGTGCTTAGTTCAACCACCTTTCACATGCGCAAGAGTCATTCAGAGCAAGATCGTCGTTTCAGCTCTGTAACAATTAAAAGAGGGGGGAGAGAAACCTTGCAAAACAGTACGTTAAAAATCCGGTCTTGTGACAGCATCAGATTCAAGAAGGGCCCCGTACAACAACTTCAAAAGCAACTAACTGGCAAGGAGACCAGTTCATCACCATCTTTAACTGCTACGACTCCAAGAACAAACCACCCCAACATTACATTTGAAGAAGCAAACAAAACAAAACAAAAAAAAAGCAAACCTACTTTATATGGGCAACGAGAGTCCTGCTTACAGATGCCAGCAATATGCTGATTATTGTGCAGAAAGTACGGAATATGCTCGTCTGGCAAGTTGATAACTTCGTAGCTATATAATGGCTCTTCTGGAATGTTTTTGAACTCAGTAAGATTTTCAGCTTGGGAATTAGCCAGAACTTCTTGCAGTAGCAATCCAAACGCAAGCAACATGAACATGGCAACCCAAGAGTTCTGTACTTACAAGGAAAAAAAAAGAAAAAAAAAAAAAAAAAAAAAAGAGATGTACCGTATCTGCAGCATAGCACCTTTCAAGCATACAAGACAATATTCAGCCAAAGTCAGTCATAGACTCGAAGAATTTGTACTTGTATTTCTGGGGTGGTTTCTTTTTCCTATGAAAAGTAACCTTTCACTAAGAGACGAGACCGTACAACCTCAGGATTATCTTTGAATCATTAGTCTTTGAGGGTTATTACGCGCTACCGGCTCACAGTCAAACTAAAATGGGTGTGTTTACTTTAGCTAAATCCCAAGGGATCCCGAGAGTTCAAATGTGGAAACTAAGTATAGAGCATATAATATCCAGTCAGCAGGAAGAAAATGTGGAAGCACTGGCGGGGGGAGGGCTGAAGAGAGGAGGAGTTTTAGTTTAAGTATAAAAATAACACATTCCCCACTTTGGAAGAAACTAATCATCAAAATTACGCAGTCACAAACAAATGGTCAAACTTCAGGCTGTTTCAGGACGCTTGTTTTTTAGTAGTTAACATGGTGTTAAAGCAGCTTTGACTACCGAGTTACACGCTTAAAATTAACTGCAGGCCCACACACATCTATAAAGCAGACTGGATACCTTTCTGGTAACACAGCCTTCTCATCAAACACCCCTGCTTTGAACTATTAAACTTCCTGAGGAAAAAGAAAACCTTTTCTGGCATTACGATTTGCCAAAATTTGCCTGCTTGCTTGCAGCTGAAGCCTTCAGCAATATCCACGCTTGCTTGCAAACTGAAGCCTTCAGCAATATTCCTACGATACAAGTAGTTTTACCTGTTTGGTTTGAGGAGAACCGCTTCAGATTTCCCAAGGACAGAAACCTACAGGTGGGGGGGAAGGAAAGCCGAGTTAAATCCGCCCTGCCAAAGGCTTCCTCGGAAGGCAGTCCTGCTCCTCCAGAAACGTCCACAGCAGCCAGAGCAACCCTTCCAACGAGCCCGGGAGCCCTTCTGACCCGCCTGGCTACTCGGATCCCTGCAAAAAAAAGCGGTTCCCTGCCCCTGCGGCGCGCACCCCGGGGCGTGGGGGGGGGGTGTCCCGGGAGGATCACCCCCCGCTCAAACCCCACGCTGCGCGGCCGTGCCCCACTCCCCAAACCGGCGGGCGCTGCTCCCGACCCGTCCCCGGGGCCCCGGCTGGGGGTCAGTCAGGGAAGTCAGTCAGGGAAGGCGCCCGACACCCAGCGCCGGGCCCGCTCCGCACCGCACCCAGCGCCGCCGCCGCCGCCAGCCTCCGGGCCCCACGCTGGC
>VZTL01072788.1:22520-55627 GCA_013400535.1 Scopus umbretta | reverse complement strand
AAAAAAAAAAAAAGTCTTTTATCTTATTAAAGCAGTTGAAGTTACTAGGAGAGATGTGGTGTTAAGACAAATTTTAGTGTTCTTGCGCTATGGCTTTATTGAAATCCTCAGAATAAGTGCCAGAATCTCAAAGTGAACTACGCTCTTCCACAAACACACCCTTGCCTGTGTAACTTCAGCGACTAACTGCTTTCCCAAAGAGGAATAAATCCCCAACGCCCGTAGGAAAGCTGTATTACTGAGAGGCTTTTCTCCAGAAGCAATTTCTCATCAGTCACATCCTTTGTCTCTCTCAGGCCACTGAATACACCAGCAGGAACGGAGTTCTCTAACACAAATTACAACGTGCACAGATGTGAAGAAAAAAAAAATAAACCCCTCTCACAATAGAGGCAAAGGTATGACAAGCAAAGGATTTCAAGTGCCGAGTATTTCACACGAGTACCTACCACGGCTACAGTTCTGAGACGCAGCAAAACATGTGCTGGCTGGAATGCAGAGAGGAAGACGCAAACTTCTTCCCCCGATTCTCAGCATTCCCAAGGGTCCAATTCAACCGTTTCCTCCAACATTACCAAAAACGCAGCTAAACTTCAAGCCACGTGGATGCCATTTGACCAATACCTTGCTTAAGGAATGGCATGAGAAATAACTGCAGCCACTGGAGACTTGCTTGGAAACTATATTAAGTCACAGTACAATTTTGCAAAAAGTCTAAACCTTGCTACTTATATATAAGGAACCATGAGAGCAGCAACAATTTAAAAAAAAAAAACAAAACCCCAAACATTTTTCTGCATTCTTCCGAACCGTTTTAGCTACTGTTAAAAATCAGCATCCAAATCTAGAACAAATATTGAGTAGTTCAGAATTCTAGTGTTTACAAGTTAAACGCATTTAGAATTACGAGCTGCTGTCTCTAGACAGCTCAAGAGACAACCCAAACAATATACAAGATGAAGCTGTAATTTATAAAGTCTCATCTGAGTCCCACACTCTGCTTAGAGGACTTAGCGTAAAACAGTCAGATGAATTGGGTTTGTCTAAGACTAGAGAGTTATCATCCTAACATGTTCAGATGTTGCGAGTACAAATATGAGATTTTCCTGTCATAAAAATATCCATCAATTATGCTTCAGATAGCAAGTCACTGCTATTTTGTTATTTAAAATTTACTGACGAGATTTTAGAAAAACTCACATTAAGAACATTTGAGGAAAAAAAAAAACCAAACAACAACTTCTAACATCATTTTCATAGAAGTACGGAGTTTATGAATCCAGGGCTGCTTTAGTAAAACTCATGCCTTCCAGTGCTGGTCTCGCGAGGTAGCAACCATTGTTTCTGCTATGCTTACGAGTAAAATGGTCCACTGTTTAGCAAAAGCTTAAATAAAGGGATGACTGAGGAAAAAGAAATTAAATATTGCACAAATAATTTAACTGCAGACAGTACAAGACACTTAAAGCATTGATTTTTTTGTCAGCATATGAACTCTATTATATAGTCACACTTTCTATAATACAGGGGTGGTTTGTTTTTGTTTTGGTTTTTTGGTTTTGTTTTTGTTTTTTTTTTACAAGACATTTAAATTCAGCATTTACATAAACAATTATCTTTACAAGCTCTTATCATATAATGTTAAAGAGTTCCAGCAGGAATTAATTTTGTCTTTGTTTTAAAAGTTCATCTATCTGAGTTTTGTACATGTTTTTCACATCTTCGAGATCCAGTCGGAGTTCTTCAGCTTCCTCTGCCTTCTCTCCATACATCTGAAGAATTGTATTGTATCTTTGATCCAAATCCTGCAAGGACACGTAGTTTGTTATCTGACTGTTTTTCAACTCAAAAGTTGCTGCTAGGATAGCATTTTACACTGCTAGGGAAAGTAAGCGTAGCATTATTTTATCAAAGTATAACTACTTTACAATGAAGCACGCAGTAAACTCCTCAAAAATACTTTATGCTTTGACTCTCTGAATACGGCTACATTTATGCTCTAGTGATAAAAGGCAGATATTCCAAAGACAAAGATCCTTGGCTACAAAGAATTACTGCTGGCTTCGGAGGAGGTACTGAAGCACGCTGAAGTTCAGCTGCTGTAAGCATTAAAAAAGTTAGCAAACTGCACTAAGTTTTACTCCGGGAATGACCACAGTTTGTGAAATGTTTCAGCAGGAAATTCTGCATTTAAAGAACAATGAGCATTTCCAAAATTATTCCAAAATTCTATTTCCAATATTTCAATTTAAGTTCTTAAACAGTCAGAGGGTTAAAATATTTGTCCTATTACCTGGATCAGTACCGCACACTCATTCAGTTTCTCCATCAAACTCTCATAAATCCATGCTACTTCTAAAAACACCCCCTCCTCTAAAAAGACTACTTCTAGACAAGTGTGTGAAATAAGAGAAACAAGAAAAGTGTCCTCTCCCTGATTTAGCATGCAATCTTACGCGCAGAGCGCACTTCTGACAACTGCATTTGAACTGACTACCTAATTACGGAGTAGGCATTTTCAGATCCTGCTACACAAAACCAAACCAAACCAAACCACGCAAAAACTCCAGGCTCTTTGGTCACTTATGATTAGGGACAGATTTGAATATCATCCTAAATTCATAGGTGTATTCCTAAAAAGACCCAAATATGTCAATTTTACATCAGATTTACAACAGAAATACCCTTACCTTTAACTGTGCCCGTAATTTTGGTATTTCCTTCACTTTTTCTTCAAGTTCATCATTTTGATTTGTTAACTTAACCAGTTCTTCTGCCATTATTGATCGAGTTTTCTCAAGGTTTCCAATTTCCAGCTAAGGTAAACACTTTCAACAATTAGGAGGAGGAAAGAATTTACCATATTTATAAAACACTGTATCAAAATACTTTGATACAGGACTGAAGGCTTATTCTTAAGCCAGACTGTGAAACAGCACACCCTGGAAGCACTCTCTCTCTCTCTCTTCTCAAATGTGATCGGTGGGTTGGGGTTTGTTTGTTTGTTTGGGGTTTTTTCTTCTTTTTTTTTCTTTTTTCTTTTTCAGATAGACAAGTTCAGTTTTCTGGATAGGTCCTTGCCAAAACAAAAAAGGAAGCAACAAATCCTTCCCTTGGCTCTTCCCCACACCTACCTCCACTGGCTATCCTGGTTAATCGAATTGTCTTGAAAAGGGAAGAGTGAACGCACTCTGCCGCGAGGAGAGGGACCAAGCTTTCCGAATATAACATGGACTGCGTATATTTTATATTGAATATAAAATTTGAGTATCATCTTGATTGCATTAGCATTTACACTTATAAATGGTGTATTTGGTTATACAAGATTAACTACAGTACCTGTAGATGTGAAATCTCTCCTTCTCTTAGTTTGAGCTGCGATTGAAGGTTTTCAATTATACTTGAACCTGCTCCCATCCTTATAGCATCATAAAGATTGCTCCCACTAGTAGCTATTGGCCCAAATGAGTGATCGTGAGGATCATCCTACAAAGAAAAGGTTAGAGAAACCTGGAATTAGGCAGAAATGTGCACCCTTTGGAATCTTCCTTCTCCCAAACTACTATTTCATTTAAGATTTAAAATTATACTGCTACTAGGCCAGCATTTCAATGCTTAAAGTTTGTTTTTAAAACAAAAGCTTAAGGTGAATAGGTACAATCTGAGATAGGTCCTTACTGGCAAGTTCTCACGTCACCTATACAATGGCCATTTAAATTGGACGTCGATTACCGTATCCATAGGAAAGCAGCAGAAACAGCAGACTTCACGCAGACCACAACAGCCAAGGATACTGCCTAGGGAACACGGCTGTGCCCTAAGCTAGGATTGCTAGTAAAATTAAATCAATTGATTTGACTCCTACTAGTGTTATTCAATTCTTCTAGATGAAATATTAGACACTTGAACTCAGCACCAATACATGTGTATATTACTCTGCAATAAAAGTTGTAGCTTCACACTGTCTTCCACAGATGTTTTACAATCATAGACATCTCATAAGCAGGTTTTAAACATTTCTGCATAGGAATTGCCTCGCCGAAGGCCAATATACTCTTCAGTCATTTTCTGCATTAACAGAAGTTCTTGAAGAGGAAAAAAAGCAGTCTGTCCAAAAAAAAAAAAAAAAAGCCAATATAACTGATATATGATACCTGTGAGAAGAAAGATGTCTGAAGACCTGCCATGTCAACTCCACTTATGGAACTAGAGCGTGACATAGTTGGAGTACTTGAAACAGTTTCAACTGCAAATGACTTCCGATCCTTAAAAACAAAACAAAAAAAAAAGAAAAAAGAAAAGCCCCAAGAAAAACCACAACACAACATCATCAGTTAGATAAAGACAGATTCTGTAAAGAACGGACTGCCCTTTTCCACCAGCAACTACAGAACATAATGTGACAGATAACCTTTCTCCCTCCCCTAAATCATATGAAAGTTCAACAATGACGGATTAATGTGCTGCTAACACTTCTAGCCTACATTCAAATCCTCAGACTTTTCAGGAAACAAAGACAGAAGTTGCAAATTACAGCAAAAGAATTTCTCTTTCAAGTAGCCAAGGGAGACTCAGAGGCAGTTTTGCATGCCCAAATGTATCACGAGACAACTGTCCTAAACCCAGAATTATGTCTCTTTTTAGAATGTATGTTAGTACTTTTTTTTTTTTTTTTTAATAAAGTGTATGAATTCAATTCTGAGATTTCTCACGTGCTAATACCTTACTGACATACCTTCCAAACAGACTAACCTCTTTTTACAGGCAGCATCTGAAAGTACATTAGCCTCTGAAGGATAAAGCACTTACATTTTAGGACCAGAGATGGTAAGAAGCCACTAATAGAAACAGTTTTACTTGAATATCAACTGCTAATTAGCAGCAACAAAGTTACTGACAATACATTGAGGACTGTTCTGTGACTTGTAACTTAAGCTGGACAGTACGTGGTACATTACACACAGTCACGTGAAATGCAAACAGGAATTCAGTGGAAGCAATCCTAGTAGTTTAAGTGGAGAAAACAAGTAGCTTCAGAAGAAAAACAATCCAAGAGCATTCAAAAAAATCAGAAGATTAAACCGATCATCATTGGTATTTTAGCTCTTCTCAGGTTAAACAGACTGTTACTCAAGACTCACTTTAGTGAGTATTGCACAGGCACTTATTTCACCGGAAATAAAAGGCAGTCCCAATAAAGAAAAAGCCAAGTTCCTAATGCCTAGGCTGACAGTTTATACTGTACTGCTCTAAGCCCCCTTTGTTGCTTGTGACTGTTTCAGGTTCTAAACATCTACTAAAGCAATGACAGTATCAGTAAGATTGAACAGAAATGTTAGGGTTTGGTACCTTCTCCTTTGCTGCTTCTTGCACTAAAATTGCCTTCTTTCTTTCCTGTTCAACTTTCATCTTCTCCATTTCTAACTGAGCAGCTAGCAGCATCTACAAAAATAAATACTGGTTGTTAAACTCCTGTTAGCTCAGAATTCAACGATAACGTAGCTTAAAGCTGAAGTAGGCAATACCTTTTCTTTCTTTGCGTCTTCCAAGGTTTTTGCATACTCGTCTTTGAGTTCTTCGAGTTCAACCTCATACCTACATTGAGGAAAGAAAGAGGTACAGAAAGTCAGTAAATAAGTATTCTGTGTTTACTTTAGATTCATATACTTTTAAAACAAACATAGCTTCAAGGCTTTAAAACATTACGAAAGTATCATACTTCAGAGAATCTGTAGCATGAAACAACGTATCCTTAACAAGCTGGGCAACTTTACCCATCGCCGTCTTTATTTCACACAGTCATATCAACATTCGAAAGAATCAAGTCTGCCAACATGCAAAGAGATCTGCTGCAGACGGTTATCCAAGAGACAGCTTACTCCGTTTCACTGTAATTTTAAAGAGACACTGTTAACCACAAATGCAACTCACCTACTGTTTTCATTTTCCATTTTCTTCAATCTGTTTCTCTCCACTTCCAGCTGAGCCTGAAGGCGTGTGTTTTCTTGCCTTAAAAGACTATTCTGAGATTCGGTAGAAGACATCTGAATTTTATTAGAAAGAAGTTCTTCTGTAGCAGCCCGTTCTCTCTCAGCAGCTGCTGCTAGAAGAGTTTGAGACTCCCCTAATATTACATAAAGAAAAAACACGGAATCCAAGTTTTTTGATCAAACATCTATAATACGGGCCATTATTTCAGCATCAAAATGGAATTTGAAATTTCTTTAGATTAAACTGATTTTTCTTTAAAAGAAAAAAAACAAAAAACCCACCACACAAACCAGAGCTGTTTGCTGTTGCAGAGGAAATCGGGTATTTTCCACCACACAGTTAGAGGAACAAAGCAATGCAGAACAAGGAGACTTCGTGCTCTTTCAGAAAGCAGTATACAACTACAGATTGCCTCCAGAAAATAAGTAATTTCTCTGTGTCCACCTTTGGGCATTTTATGCATTTTTCATTTAAAATAATAGATAGTTACTGTATCAACAAATATGTGCCTCATTACCTATGCAGTTAGGTACGTAAATGATTTGAATCCTTACAATACAGAATCTAAGCACCAGGCTTGACGACTGAAAATGCTGGTGGACCTCCAGTGTCTCAACGTCCATCCTTCCTTTAGATGCTGTAAGGACACGTACACCTTAGCCCCTCTATCTTACAATGTTGTGTTACACTGTCTTTTAAAGACAATCAGTGAATTACCTGTCCAAGAACCGTGGCAGAACACCCCACACACCATTTCCTCACAGAAAAGCATTTTGTGCTCATCTCTCCTGACCCACCATCCACGCTTTGGGCAAGTGTGAAGCCCTTTTCATTTACCTTCAGCCATCTCACATCTTCATCAAGAGCCTCACGGTTCAGTAAAAGCTAAAAAGATCTTACCAAGCCTGTCAGAAAGGTTCTTTTCCAATTTTTCCCATGTGGAGGTTTGTGCTCCCAGCGTGGCTTGCAGATTTTCTATCTGCCGGAGAAGTGGCCGCGTAGCAGATGTAACGCTTTGACTTAGTTCTTGGTTCCGGCTCTCTGCTTCTTGGAGTCTCTGCAATCACAAATTAAATATAACTAAGCTTTAAAATCATATGATGGATTAAAAGATTAATACAGAATTCAGCTAAACACATAGTAGTTGCTTTACATTCTAAAATTTGTATGTTCAGACTCACAGTAAAGTGAAATTTCAAGAGAGAAGCCTAACATTTTAGATACACAACAGAGCAACAGCCCAGAAATCTACATTTCAAGAGCTCTCTGGATATCACTTGAAACATTTTGGCAACAACGTATCTTCTGGACCTCAAGAACAAGAAAAATACTCTTAAGCAGCACCTAAAAAGTAATTTAGAACAGACTTGCTAGCAATTTTAGAGGACTATTACACACTTAATGGCTGTACTTTGTCTTATACTATAAGGATAGCATTATCTTTAAAAGGCATCATGGAAATTATGATTTTGTTTTCAACACATCACTTGAAACATTTCCTCTAATATTTTTATTGTTCCACACAGGACAAATACTGCAGGTAAACAGGAAAACAAAGCCTCTTTTTCAGGCTATTCATGTCATGCTAGCATTTCATTTTCAGTTTTTAGAAGCCCTCCTTGCAAATACAAGTTGGCATCATCTACTTGCTATAGCACCTGTTGTAGTTCACCAATTTCATGGCGTAAATAGTCTTCTTTTCTTGCTGCTTGCTGTTCGGCACGTTGCAGCGCTAGCCTCAGGTCTGCCACCTAAATGAACAAGACATCGTCACTGATCTCTTGCCAAAAGTTATAGGACCACCTATCCACTGCTACAGTCCTATGCCATTTTTGAACTCTCTTAGACAGGGTATGTCTGTTTAAAAGTTAAAGGCTTAAGTTTCACATACACACAAATAGTTACACTCATTTACCTATCACTAAAAAATTTTGTCCGACTGAATTTCTTGAACTTCGCATAACGGTAAGAGCACTACAAACTTAACATGGAGCCTCTCAAAGTCCCTTTACTTAGAGAAGTAAAATTAAAAGTATTTTTAAATAAAATTAAAATTTTAAAGCTTAGCACAACTGCCACTGAAGACGGAACAAGTTCACGGGAAAGAAATCCACTGGGTATTTGCTACATACACAAAAACGAGTTCCACCTTATATTGCATCTGGATCTTTACGCCAGATGCACACACTATCGGAATACCTTCGCTTTTTCAATGTAAAAGTTTTATTCACTGCATTTAAAGACCCACCTGAATTGCCAAAGCTTCTTGTTGTTGTCGTGCCTCATCCTGGGCCTTCTCCAGAGCTAACCCAAGCTCTTCCTTTGCCTTCATTTCCCGACTTAGGGCTGCTTCTTGTGCCTCACTGTCCTTTGTAGCATTAGCTTTATGAAGATCTGCAAGTTCCCTAGGAAGGAAAAAAAAGCAATGCTTCTGACAGTTTATACAATGCCAACAGTGACTTTGCAAGTAACTTCACTATATATTAACACTTCACAAGCATTGCACAAGAAATTGAAGCTGAACATACGGTTAAAGACAGGCACACAAATATCTGCTTACTTGTAGGCACTATCAAGGGCTGCCTGGACACTTCTGTTCCGTTCTTCAAGGTCTTCCACTTCTGCCTGAAGTTTAGTGAGATCCTTTTCTTGCCGCTCTACAACACTGTTTAGTTGTTTAATGCTGTCTCGATGTTGCTTCTCAAGGTCTTCCTTGCCATCAAGCACCTATTAGAGTGCAAAGAAGACAACATGGGACTAATGCCAGTACATGGGGTAGACAACGCCATCTGAGGACAACGACAATTGCGGCAACCGATTTGGGATGAAGTTAGACAAAATGACTAAACCAATCTAACACTTTCCCAAAAGACAAAGGTTCTTCTCCACCATTTTCCCCAGTGGAGGGGGCTCTTCTTCACCATTGTCTCACATACTTCCTCACACTGGGTCTGCTGCTTGTAAGGTCTTCATTCAGACACTCACCGGGCAAAAAAACTGCCCAAATTTTGCTGCTACAGGTTGTCCAACTAAAATTTAGTGTACTGAATTTGGTCAGCCCACCTGAAAACTGGCAGTGCAAGTGGAAACAAGAAGCAGCAAATTTACCTGACGACAGTTTTCAACTGCTCTGAGAACACAAACAGAAAGACACCTCAGTGTTCCAATCAGAAGAAATAGAGAAGTCTCCCAGAAAAGAAAAAAAAGTATCAGTCTATCTAGAGCCTCCCCAAGAGGCTACTCTGCAGCTAACACAAAAAGCTCTAAAAAAAAATAAATATCCCAAATATCTCACCTGTTTTAAATGATGCAACTCCTCTTCCAACTCCTTCATCTTTTTGTTCTGTTTTGTGTTGATATTTTCTCTCTCCTTCTCTTTGGCTCTTAATTTCTTAATGATGTTGGAATTGTGCAGCTGCTGCTTAGAAAGCTTTTCTCCTGTGAAGAAAACGAACATAAAGCTAGTGCATACTGCTGTTATTTTATGAACTCCCTCTATTCACGACTCTCCCTGCTCTTCAGTCCTGTGAAAATAATAATCAAATAGGTATGGAAAAACTTATTCTTACATTTTTTCATGCAAGTTCTTCAGTTTTAAATCTGCCTCATCCTGATATGACCTTGCTACACTAAGCTACAGTGAGACAGGATAGGCAGTGAAAGGCTCTGAAAGGAAAGCAGACGAGCTCATCGTATGAGGGAAAAAAACCAATCAGAATTGCCTGTTCATTTAGTAACTATGGTCTACTTCCAAAATTAAAAAGTAGTGAGGGAGAGACTCTAGAAATGCCGTGAACAATGCCCTAGTTAGACTTCTGCTGAAGCGTTGCACTGCACACTGGTTTTATCTCACAGCAGCTTTTAATACGTACTGCAGAAAGTACCCCTCTGGCCGTCTGTGTTTGACTGATCCCTCCTGTGCTCTTTGCTATTAAATGGTTCAAATGTTCAGAAACATCTAACATGCTTCAAATGTTGTTTTTTTTCCCCCCACATAAAGAAGGCTCATCTGTGAAGGCAGCACATTTCAAATTATTCTACAAATTTTTACTACAACAAAAATCTTTCATTCTCACCTTCCTCCATTAATCCTTTGATTTGCTCTTCTTTTTCTTTCAGTAATTCAGCAGTTTCATTGGTATTAAGTCTAGTAGCCAATTCTTCTTTAACAGTCTTTACTTCCTAAACAATAGGAGAAAATACTTAGGACCATTTATTAAAATATATTTAGGGAAAAACACGCAGTAAGTTACACTGATCACCTTTTTTTCTCCCCTTCCTCTCAAAAGGTTTTTATTTGAAAACATCTTAGGTTGGAAGGGAACTCTGGAGATTATCTGGTCAAATTAAATTGCTTAGAGCCTTATTCCATCAAGTTTTAAAAACCTTCAAGGATTGAGACTCCAAAAATTCTCTGTACAATTTATTCCACTCCTCCTCCCATTTCACTTCCCATACTTTAAACTTCTGCAATACAGTAAAAACAGTTATATTCACATACAGGTATCAGATAATTTTTCCATTTCAACTTACTACTGTGCCAACACAATGACACCTATGGTGACAAAACAACCGTGAAAAATATTTTTTCCAGTTACAGATTTAAGTTTAGTTTTTGCAGACTAACAATAAGCTAGAGCAATGTAACACTATGACACCAGGTCAAGAACATTTAAATTCCATAAACTTTGTTGCTACAGACTTCTTTGCTCATTCCAAACCAATCCATCATCAGTCCTTAATTTTCCTACCAGTTAATCCTCTAAAGAAGCCATTCCTGTTCTTCACCACTTCCCCAGGCCATTTTTCTCCCTCACACCAACACAAATGCATATATGGGTGCAAGGTAAATGAGAGGAGACATTAAACCTTTTTTTTTTCCCCCCAAACCAGACCAACATCAACTTCAATGAGTTCCCTAACTCGGTTCACAACAGGGCTGCAAGAATACCCGTGTCAACACAAGGAAGTAACAAGCAGCCTGGGAAGCTAGAATCGGCTTATGCTAGTTACTGATCCCATGAGATAGGACCTGTTGGTCTCATGCTTTTCCCTAGCTCAATTTGTTATGAATTTACCTCAAGAAATTTAATTGTGTTCTAAAACAATAAACACTAATTTCACTAAATAGCCAAATTACCTTTTTAGCTGCATCTCTTTCTTTGCAGGCTAGCTGGAACTTCTTTTCAGCATCCGCGATTCGCTGAGCAAACTCCTCTTTAAGAGATGAAAGGCTACTGCTCTCTTCTTTCATTCTAAACATTTCACTACATTTAAAATTAACATTTCAGAATAGTTGCATGGTTATGTCATATTCCAAGCAATTTGCAACAGGTCATCTTAAATGCTTTTATAATGTGTTTTGTTACACATGTTGACCAGAAGTAAAAACAAAACAAATACATCTGTATTAGAAGTACTAATCAAAGATTTTTATTAATTCAGTAATTTACCCGTGAAAACAATGAAACACTTGATTTACCTCAAATGTTTTGCCCCTTAATCAAGCTCTCTCTGATTAACCATAGTCTGTATCATACACAGGGCAAATGATTAAATGTATTTTCACGTTAAGATCAATTTAGTCATTAAATAATAGCTTCACATATTATCTGTACATTTTAAAACTTGATGTTTGATCAGTAAACTAGTAAACCCAACTTTTTTTTTCCTTTTAATTTTAACTGAATTAAATAATGAATGCAAGTTTTTCCCTACAACCAGCCCTTCTACCATACTTCCACTGCCTACACTTTAGTCAGCAAATTACTTACTAAATCAGGTTCATCCATCTGCATCAGAAAAGTCAGTCTCCCTTAATAGACAAATCCAGTCTTATAACAAAGATCTTTATTAATAACCAAGTCTGACTTTACACATCTCTCTGTCATTCCTACCGCTTGCTTACTGAAAAATCTTTCACCAGCCTCTTCCCAAAAGAGTTTTTGGCCCCATGACATAACGTGTCTTTAAAAAACAGCATCAGAGCACATGCAATCATTATTTCTGCCTTTCCCAAACAGTGCACATCCCTTGCAGCCTTTGTTCTAGCTATAAAGCTACTTGTGTTACGATATTGTCTACTGATTGTATTACATTGAAGTTACAGTTACACCCGCTACTGTTATATTTTCATACTTACTCTTTTAGGTTATCATAAGCTTCTTCCAGGCGTGCCTTTTCTTTACTAGTACTTAATAACTGTATTTCCCTCTTCTCCAGTTTCTCAGTTAATGAATCAATCATCTGGACAATGTTTTTGCAGATAAAGATCAGATGAATGGGACAATTAAAACACAAGAGGGGCAGGTTTCCCCTTTTACCCCCACCATTCCCTCCCAACCCTAGGTAAAAGCTGAACTTGTCAACATTTTCAGGAATTTGAGGTAGAAGTCAGTGAAGACTACCATGTTTCTGCCACATTAATTTAGAACTAAGTGATATCTAAACACAAGACACCCATTTTCTACAGGTGTAGAAATCCCACCAAGTAAGCACATGCGGCTCAGCTAAGTTGCTCAACAAAACCATCAACAGTTATATCGAAATAATAATGAAGTTTTTAAACAGAGCTGATAGCCTATAAACCTATAGCTAACGTTAACCATTAAGACCTCCAGTGTTCCTTACACTGATTTACAAAAATCACAGAATAATTTACATTGGAAGGGCTCTTCCGTGAAATGTTAGCACAAAGCTGCAAAACACAATCAGATGAGGAAAGCAAACTTCCAGGCAGGATCAAGAGCTCTTAGCTCACATCATCAAAATAATTTCTTAGTACCAGGTTTTGGAAAGCGAAATATAGAGAAAAAACACAAACATGCATCAGTATTGTAAACACGCCCACCGGGCCCATGTATGTCACGTATTAGGCACACAGACTACGAGCAAAGCCAAATGCAGAGAAAGAGAGCAAAACACATGCCAAAGGAGCTCAGAAATTAAAAACAAGAGTAGAGGGACAGGAAGGTGACAAAGGAAATGGAAAAAAGATAGCACACACAATACACTGGCAGAACTGGACAGAACACACTGCGTCAGAGCTCCAGTTTAGCCTCCCATACACCTGAGTATCCTACTGCGCCACATTTCTAGTCATTTCATCTACTTAAAGTAGTCACCCAAATTTCCTGTATTCTATTCACTATCCACAACTAGGCTTATCTTCTTCGTTAAAACCCCTTAATTTTAAAAGTAAAGATTATTTCCGCTAAAAACAGACATTAATTTATCTAGTAAAAAGGACTTATTTACACTAACTACTACTATCCTCAAAGAACACAAATAACACTCCTGGAATGTAAACAAATTTTGACAGTTTCTAAGTGTGTGGAAAAAAACGCGTGCAAAATACCATCTCGATTATTGCGGAAAGCCTAAAGGCTTGTGGTTCTGTAATTCCAATCAAAATACTTCAAGGAATCTCTTCCACCTCTCGCAGAAAAAAAAAAATACACCAAAGAATTAAAATAACATATTTGACTTATCAAGGCTTCCTGTTTGCTAGCGCTACTCACAATCTACAATAATGATAATGAGGTGGGTCAGGTGAAACCCAAAACTATTTGACCAGAAATTTCACCAGTGCTCTTCCACTGCAAAATATCAAGGACAATTTTCTACAGGGTAAGGTAGTTCAGCATCAATGAATTAATTCAAATAAAATGAAGCTAGTACTTAAGGCGATGACAGGAGTTTCATTTGTAATTAAAGGGTGTGTTCACAAAAAAATATTTTACAGTTACCTTTTTAAGCTCTTGCTTTTCAGCGTCCTCTTCTAACGATTTTTCAACAGCATCCTGCTGCGGCTCAGTCTCCTCTTTCACAATCTGTTCTTCAACAGTTTGCACAGTAGCAACCAAAACATCTGGCTGCTCAGAATTCACAGGAGTCGCGCTTCTCCCACTCTCTTCCATCTCAGCTTCCTCAGCGTGCAGAACAGGAGCGTCATTCAAGTTTTCAGATTTATTTTTCAGGGCACCAACCATTTCTGTCTTTGGCGCAGGAGGACTGACAGCAGCAGATGCTGAAGCAGAAGCCCTGCCTGATAACTCATCATCCGAATTTATTTCGCTTACACTTCTACTATCTAAAGACTGTACGCTAAATGAATCAATTCTTTCAAAAGCATCAGAGGAGCAGCAGCTCTCTGTCATTTTTTGGAAGTCATCTAAACGATTATAATCTGCACAGGCAGATGTAGATAAAAGCTGAAATGACGTTTGCATTAGATGAAGACTGGATTTTGAATCTGCAGCTTCTTGTCTTGAACTTACTGAGCTCTCACTTATTACACTTTCATGGTCCAGAACTTCAATATCACTAGTTGTGGATGTCCCGGAGGAGAAAGTGCTAATTGGAGGTGAGGGTGTATTGCTTTGCCTGTCCTCAGCCTTTCGCTCCTTAGTTTCCAAACCCACGTCTTTTGTACCGGCGTGAAGAGGCTGCGAAGTGCTATGCGGTGCACCGCCCCTTCCATCCCCTCCTGCACCGGGTTTTTCATTAAGAGCATCTTCAGGTACTTCCAAATTCAGAGCAGACACCTTTTTCTCAGTAACTTCATTTGTGCTTTCTTCAGGCTTGGCATTAGATTTAAGCACAGAATTCTCTTCTAATTTCTCCGTGGGAACACCGAGGTGTTTCAAGTCCACTAGGCCAGCTACAGAGGGATCCTTCACTTCTGCCTCTGTTGTCACTGGTACTTCCAGCTGACTGGGGCGTTGAGACTCCTTTAAAGTGCTTTTCACCTCCTCTTTGGGTCGCTGTGATTTGGCTGGAGGCTTGGATACCACTGGGTTTTTCTGTATACTCTGAACGTCTGTCGGGGAGAGAAAGGCACTGAAGAAGTTTTCAGATTCATCTACTACCGTCCTCCTCACTGGCTTAGTGATTGCCGTTGGCGATATTGGCTGATTCTGTGGTTCTGTATTTGAGCTTAAGCCCCAGGAAGACGTATCCCATCCTCCACTTATGAGAGAATTTGTTCCTAAGACAATAAAAGAAGAGACAGGCCAAGAACACTTAAAGTGTGTTATTTTTCAACATTTGTCTTGTTAGATGCAACAGTTCAGAAAAAAGTTTTCAGTATCAGATAACTTAAAGTGACTATTACACAGGATCACAAACAGCGTTGTTTTTGTTACTGCTTCCTTACAAAGCTTGGAACTGATTTTCAGACAAAGCAAAAGAAGCTTAAGGAAGACATGAAGTAATTCTAAGACTTAAGGTGGATGCAGACACCTCTAGAAAGTAGGAGTACCTGAATGGAACCAACTCGCTCCCTCCCTGCTAAACAGTCACTTTTTAAGCAAAAGCAGAGAGAAACCGTACACAAATCACACCAGTAAATCCAGGGGTGAGAATTTCAGAAAGAAGACAGGAGAGAAGCGTCTGGGAAGGGGAAATGAGCCCACACAGCGTTCTGAAAGCCTGAAGGGCTGAAGGTCAAGTCTGAAGCCTACTGGGGCACAAAAAGCAAGGGAACAAGGGAAAGGGAGGATGGCCTCCTGCTACCTGTAGGGAGAGGAGGCTAGGCAAAACAACCTGACAAACTGTAGTTTAAAAGTAGAGAATTAGAGATTACAACAGGAGGACGGAATTACTAGGTCTTCAAAGTTATCTGCCAGCAGAACACAAACACTTCACACACCGTTACAGAAAACAGAAGGAGAAAAGCTTTAAATGTTGGTAGAGTTTACACTGCAAGAAGGGTTCTTGCCCTTTCAGTTTGTGACAAGCTTCATAATTTCCCTCACACACCCAGCAACGGCAATACACGTTGTCAGCAGCCCAGCTAAGATGATAGTTTTCTTCTTCTCCTGTGGAGAAATACTGAATTGACTAGTTCTGAAGCTGCCCTAAAACAAAGTGAGTTACTATTATTGTATTTCTTGCAGGTTTTCCAGGACTTGTCAACAGCAAGGATGGTAAGAATTTCATCACCAAATTTCAGAGGCATCCCAAGTAAGAAAGAAAAATCCAAAAATAATACCCGATTTGATTTTGTACCTACAAACATGATCTGGATAACACAACTATTTCAGGCTACTTTAAAACAAGCGTACTTTTTACAGCACTATCTACTAAAAAACATCGAGTTATAATATTTAAAGCAGACTACCACTTTCAGAAGCTGTTGATACCTGTTGGCCTGAAGATCTGAAATTCAGATAAGCACTGCTCTCATTGCCAAAAATACTACAAACGTCTGATTTATTAATACCTTGTCTGTGATCCAACAGCCTCAGAAAAAGCCCTGTGACTGAACTGTAACATTCAGAAAATATTTTGACTTCTTTTAAAAGAACAAATATGTTCTCCCTGACAAAACAGACGCAGGCTGGTCTTTGCTGTTTTCCTTATGAATTACAGAACTACTATAAATACTGAGATATAAAGTAAATTAAAAAAAGTTTGGACAAGTTTAAAGTTGTAAACAACTAAGCACAACACAGCCTTCTACAAACAATTCCTGTAATTTAAGGTGACACTGGACTAAGTATGACACTGCCGAGTCCTTGCTCCCACAAAGGGAGGAAGGCACGCAAAACTGACCCTACGCTTTGCCGAGCAACTGACCTAGAAAACACTTTCAATTGTCACAGCTTTCGATTTTCAGAAATCTAACTCTGCTGTGGCTACACCTGGGAATAACCTCCTACTACAAACACGTGCAGTTCTTCCA
Organism: Scopus umbretta; assembly: GCA_013400535.1. NCBI lineage: Eukaryota > Metazoa > Chordata > Aves > Pelecaniformes > Scopidae > Scopus > Scopus umbretta. The sequence continues at coordinate 38,949 of VZTL01072788.1, read as the reverse complement.
GATGTAGTCTCAGTAAGTAAATTGCACCAATTCCAGATGACTCGAGATCTCAGCCTTTTCCTTACTCGTTCTTATCGTGAAGGTATTACTTAAGGGGAAAAAGTTCCTAACGCGAGGGCTCCTTTCTGCTCTTTCTCTTTCGAACAGCAGCTTAGGACTGAGCATTCTTTCAGGTTCTACATTAGCACAGGTACAAGGGAGACGCTGCCTCATAACCGAGCCGTGACGATTTCTCCACCGACGCATTCCTTTCCACAGATGTTGGAAGACTGTGAACTTAAACGCCGCAAAAAAGCGGACACTTCACTTGGTTTATGCGGACCAGACTTTCAGCTTCTACTCTGCTCTTCCTCTCGCAAAGAGCGGCGTGCCTCGGAAAGAACGCGATTTCCCCCTTTTTTATTAGCTGTTTTTAACACCGCATTCGTCCCTGGGCAAAAAAGCGAGGCCTTGAGAAACAGGGGTGCGAAGAGCAGCGCTAGCCCTGCAAGAGAAGGCGGGCCGCGGTGACACCAGCCGGGCACGGCGGGTGCTGCCGAGCCTTCCCCAGCCTTCCCGCCCCGGCATCCCGCCCCCGCCCCGCAGAAGGGGGACGAGGGCGCCGCAGAAGGGGCNGGCGGCCCCCCCCGTCATGGCGGCAGCCTGCTGAACAGGCAGCTTCGGCTCCCGCTTCTTAACGCTTCCTTCAGCCGCTGTGAGGCAAATCACACACCACCCTCTTCGAAAACCGCCGCGGTTTAACCCGCTGCTTTACCTCCCGCAGCTCGGGCAGGGCCGCGTAGCGCTTCCGAACGCGCGGCTGTTAAAAGTCACCTGCTTAAAAATTGAAGCGCCCGCCGCCCCTCGCTACTGGGCGCGAGCGCGAGGCCGGAGGGTGGGAAGTTTGAACCCAGTGCACAGTTTAAAAGACGGAAAGTTTAAACACGGTTGACACGCGTCGAGTAAAATCGGAGAATTCACCTCGAGGTACGCGGTGCCGCTGACGGAAAGGCCTCCGACTAAAGCAGCCGGAGAGGCGCGAGGTTTTTTAATCGAGGTTATACACGCTCTTGCCTGTCCACTGATAAGCCACAAATACGGTGTCTTTATGATTTTTTTTATTAATAAATACCTTAACAGCACCAATGATACTTGAACACTTGTGCAGTACTGTGCAGAGCGGCTGCTTGGGGACTGCGTGTAGACATGCCGGCGTTCTCATGCGAAGTCGATCATTTTGTCCTTTCCTGTTTGCCTGTAAACAAAGTCATCTCTTCCATACCTGGCGCCTTTTGTAAAATTGGCCAAATCCGTATCCCATAAGAGGAAAACGCTCATTTTAATCTACCGCCCTCTTTTCGTTTTAAGGTGACTCAGCAAGCGTCAGCGCTACAATTCAAAACCAGATCGCTGTGGTTCCTCTCAAAGGATGTCCTCTTCGCACGTACGCGTACACACAAACGTTGAAAACAAGACTTTTGGCCACCTATAGAATTTCCATGTGTCTGAAAGTATATTAGCATTAACATTTCGACAACAAAAATGGGAAAAAAGTGAATTCCTATACATCAGAATTCTGTACATTAATAAGCATTTATACAAATATAATCCACCAAATATTGGCTTCTACGTACAATTCTGAAAGATGGCGATTCATTTGTATTACCTAACCTTCAACAATGCTAGTGCTAACATGAACGTTTCAGGTTGCTTTAACACCCACAGGGTACGTTGGGTTTTACAAGGTGGGTACGGATTTCTCTCGCCGTATATGCAGTTTACTTATGAATAACTTAAGTGGTAAAGTGAAGCTTAAACAGCATAGTCTGTGGTGTAGTAACATCAGCAACTGCAAGCTCCTGGCCGTCCACAAGCCCCAATTCTGAAACGGAAAGGAAAGTGTAAATACAGCAAACCCATGTGGTTTGTCTCTTTTATTTTTAATTAAAAAAAAAAGTTATGAATGCCATTCCCACAAACCGTAAATACAGTGAAATAAAGCTGCAAACAGCTCGTTAGCTAAACTAATATTCATCTAATTCAACCAGGAAACAAACAGACCTCATCAAGGAATATATAAAACACTACTGAAATACTTGAATGTACTTGAAATACTTGAATATTGAAATATTTAGTTTACATCAGTTATCAGCTTGCTGTGTTGCAATGTTTTCCTCTGCATCTGCCCACACTTCACATCTCAGCAATTCAAAGCTCATCCTTGAGCAACCTGAGAAACGTATATTGCACATAAAAGGGTAACGAAGCACATTCTACTGCATAGGGCAAAACAGAGCCAAACATGCCATACAGAGGGGTGAAACTGATTGACTTTCTGTTTAGAGAGGAGTATCTTGAAAATCTACACATGGCAACTGCATGATACCTTTTAGTGTCTTGGAAAGATTTGGCCTTGTTCGTTCTTCAATTGAAGCTACTGTCTGAAAAGAAAAAAAAAAAAAAAAAGAAGAAAAAACAAAAGTCAGCACATTTCCTTTCAAATTCAGGAAAGTAAATTTAAATAAATTAAGATTATTAAAGACAATGATGTATGTTCAGATTACCTGTAAATAAAGTGTTTTATTTCCCCCATACATAGTTGCTGTGATTGCTGGAGATTTCATTTGCCTATATATAAAACATTTTCAAAAAAAGCATCAGGTAAAATACATTTAGAAATTAGCTTTTTAAAACACTAAACTACCAAAAATTATCAAACAAGTCAGAATAATTGCACACTTACAATGAAGCATTATTTGTCAAGTAATCCAAGATCTCCTGTAATTTAGCTGATGGGGAAATCTCTATGTTTTGGGGAAGCTGGCTGCAGGCTGGACAGTTCTCCTACAATAAAGTAGCACAAAAACGCACGTTCTGTTAAATACGATTTTTATAATGCTGCTAATAAAAGTCTCAAAACTATTTGCGTGGGGGTTGTTTTTAAGTTTTAGATGTAGAGATATTAATACTGTTGCAAATACTAATGACAAAACCCGATCCCTCATGAAGCCTGCCACTGCTCGACTGGCTCCCAACAGCAGCAAAGTATTTATGAACTACAAATTTCATCTGACATAAAATTTACTACTACAAGCTTCCAAATCAATTGTTGTCATGACTTCTTTTTGAGGAGGTTTGCTTATGAGTCTTCTTAAGATTGCGCATCTTATTTTGAAAACCACATAACCTGTATGACAGGAGAAATCTTCAGGAGTCACTTTCAAAACAGTTAAGTACTGTTCTCCTCTGCAGTAGCACAGCAGGAACAGCTGAGGTACCGATATTGCACCAGCAGACACCACAGAAACAGCTGTCTGAAGAACCTCCCTATACCAGAAGTTACTTTTCCAAATATTAAGAAACTTTGGTGAAACAGGCAACAATTAAATATGCATTACATATGCTATGCAACAGTTTCTGGTAAACTGATGGGTAGAAGAAAAGGTTTCATGAGCAGGACATCAAACGAAACATGTGTTGATCTGGAGGTGAACGGTCCTGCTACTCTGCATGGACAGACCGCCACTGGCATCACTATTAGACCCCAAAACCACAGAAGTTTGTTTTTTTTTAAAAAAAAAAATCCTACATGCTAAAAGCAATAGTCTTGAGAAGCAGCAGCCTAGTAACACTGCAGTTCCTGCTTTTAAAACTTCAGAAAACATTATTATTCAGTCAAGCGATTAAATATTGGGTTTCAGAAATACAAACTGCGTAAGTTCAATAAAAATCAAGGAAACAACCCTTCAAGCCTTTAATGGCACTAACCTTTCTTTCAGCTTCAAACGTGTATGTGTACAGTCCATCTGCATCATTAAACACCAAGTAGTTGTTAAGAGGAATGTATGCACTATAATGACAAATACGTTAGTGTTAATACATGTCGTTATGTTGGAAATCAGGTAAGTTGTTAACAAGAAATGAAATACCTTGTGGCTATTTTAAAAACTTCAGTGGCGCAAACAGCTGGAATGAGAAAAGAAAACAAAACAAACAATTTCTTCACTGCCTAGCTCTATCTCAGAACACGCAGACATCACTGCACAGAGTTGTACCACAGAAGTGACCAAAGAAAAAAAAAAATCAAGTATAACAATTTGTAAAGAGAAAAATAAACATCTGAAGGTAGCTGGTAGTTCTGTGCATTAACAGCATAGCTTCAGCACTAATCTGAGACTATGTTAAGCTTATATATCCTGTTTTCCAACTGTTTTCCCCAGTCTCAAATGGTTTTGCTCATTCCCAGTCATACATGAGCTTAAAATGCACACAGTCACATGCAGTTTCTCTATGGAAAACAGAAATGAGACTGTGAGAACAAATCAGACCCATTTAACAGTTACTATTGCCCGCCCCGAGTTCTCGATTCCAAACTGTTGCCTTACAAAACTCTGAAGTCTGTATAGCAGAAGAGAAATGAGTTCTTTTAGCGTACCTGCAATTACTGCATTTGTAGAAGCTACTGCTGGAATAATTCGTTTAACCACCCCTGTAAAAACAAAACATACAGCTTTGTCTTTTCCAAGAAACTATATTGAGAGACGACTTTTAGCCAGAACCATTACAGAAGGGTGTACCCAAAGGTACTTCAAACTTTCCAGGAATTGCTGTAACAATAAGGTACGATGGCATGCTGCTTAAGTACTTTAGCTTTTTTTTTTTTATTTTAGGAATGGATCAAGCATGTTGAAAAAAAGAAGGTATCACGCAAAGAGAACTGGTCAACAAATTCTAACAACAAGTATTCTGTATTTAGCACTGAAAATTAATTTAAAATTCAGTTCTATTCCTGTTTAACTGGAGAAATGCATAAAGGAAAGATATTTGGGTCTGTTACTCCTTCTGCAAGAACAGACTTGCCAAACTGTACTGGCATCTTCATCCAACTCTTCTTATGGAGCCCATCCGGCAAAACAGCACAGTACATACACCGACACAAAGCAACATTTCCTACGTATACAAGTTTGTGCATCGCGACCAAGGAGGCTCACTCTTTTTTCAAGCCTGCCAAAAAGACAGCAAAATTCCCAAGTAGTCTGAAGTTCCTCTGGCTTCTCAATAATGAGAAGGCAGAAAACCTGAGAAATATACCTGAGAAAACATGCGTAAAACTTTTATCTTTGCCTTCTTTCTGCTATGTGTATTGTAACGAAGCCATCTTCAAATGCTGAAAACCGTGCAGCCGTTTGCATGTACAGAATTATCTTTCATAACCGGAGTTCGCATTTCTCTGTACCAAAAATACACTACTAGAGAAGCCAGTATAAACTGCTGCAAGAAAAGGACTATCTGCAATACACTAGGTGGAGTTTGAGGAAGGTACAGAAGGAATCAGCTTGCCCTTTTTTCTGATAGAGGCGCACACACTGAGGTTCAAGTGTGGCATTTCAAGCCCAGCATTTCAAATCATTCTCAGTACTCCCAGTCAATAAACAGACAGGAGTTACCACAAATTCTCGAGATTCTGTATGAGACTCTCCACTTCTTTTCTATTTGGTCAGCGTTTAAAATGCTGATTCAGAGCGGCAGCATTCTGCACTTGCGTGTGAACAGAGCCATCCACAGCAGTAAAGAACAGATGCTTAACCAGCCTAAACTGGCATAAAGTGTTGCTGTTGCTAAAAGAGGCAATCGCATTCTTCTGTTCCTACCCTTCGACCCAGCAAAAGTGGTCACAGTGTAACGTAAACCGTGGAGCTGCTCCAAGTTAAAAGCAAAATCGCAAACACAATGTTCAGTTTTGTCCCAGGTAAGTTCCTCTGATTCATCATGAATGCCTGAACATCTGATTCATCATAAAAATATTTGTGCTGGCACAGGAAACAAGCTGCTTGTTTCTGGTTTAAGATGTTAAGGGAGAAGAGAACTATTTCTTTGTCAGCAGAGCTGCCAGCTTAGTCATAACAAATCCAAGGAATGCCAATCCAGCCCAACTGCAAATGCCACAAAGAGTGAAATGCCATACCCTTACCTTGGGTGAGTCTGTATGTAACACCTTTAATATTAAATTGTGATGCTCTTTCTAAGGACTTCTGGTAAATCCACTGTATATGTTCAGGGTCATCTCCATCCAGTGCAACACCCTCTACAGCAAAGTTAAGAATTTACAGGTAAGTTACAGTTATAAGAGTTCTTCAGAAATACAGTGTTCTTTTTGTCTAAAAAAAGTCCCTTTGTTTTACTTTGGGTTAAAACAAATACCTCTTTAAGCTATTAAAACTTGCCACTTTAAATAATCAAAAAATCAGTTCTACAAACATCAGAAGTTCTAACACATTCTAAACACAAACTATCTTTAACTTCACAGATTTCATAGAGCTGTTACAGGTTACAATACGAGTCAGGAAAGACACCGTGCAGTATGAGAGAGAGAAAAACACATGAACAAACACGGAACTGGAGAGCGAGGCTGAGAAGAGAAAATCCATCACCAGCTCAGAGGAGGCTCAGATTCAATAGGACAATGAGCCACATAACGTTAAAAGGTAGGATTGTTTTATTAAAAGTAACTGTGTATACCTAACTCAAAACAAATCAGTTTAAAGGAGAAATGTCAGTTTAGCACCAGTGCGATATACTAATTACCTCCAAAAGGTTGCTCCTTTGGCCACTGCAATATCCTGACATACTCGATGCAATGCTCCGGTAGTCTGGGCATAGATGCAATAGTACACATGGGAAAATTGACCTGGTGTGGGCATGTGGGCAGGGCAAGAAAACCAGAAGAAAGCATGTAATACATTATGTTTAGTGCTGGGAAAAGAAACGAGCGTATCAGAGGAATAAAAAAAAAAAAAAACCCACAATAAAAAAAAAAACCCACAACCCACCAAAAAAACCCACTGAAATATCACTGGTTGCAGTTACCTGTGGTGGATAAAGCTCAAGCGTGCATTCAACACATGCTGTCATACCAGGAATAATCACACGAACATTTCCTTTGAAACCTTCTGTCCCTCCATCTATTAAAGGTATGATGGAACTCGGATCCAGTACACCATCTTCGTAATGTAAAAATGACATCTAACGAATAAAGGGGGAGGGGGACTGTTGGTTTTTGTTTGGGTTTTTTTTAAAACAAGTTGCAGGAAGAAAAAAAAAAATTCCTAAAAAGTTTATTCTTAATGGTATACCACATGACTGAATGCTTAATATAGTTTCTTTTAAGGGTACATAGTGTATAACACTATTTATTTGTCAGCGCGCAGGATTTCAGCTACCACCTTCTCTCTCCACCTCCTCTCCCCCTTACCCCCCTGATAAATGCTATTATTTCCTTACAGCATACCAGAACAAATGGTTGGTTGGTTGGTTTGAAGGATTTGGGGTTTTGATTCTTGGTTTGTTGTTTTGGGTTTGGGTTTTTTGTTTGTTTGTTTGTTTTTAAATTCTGGTAAATACTCAAGATCATTACTTTATAAACCAATTCACAATGATAAAACTACCTAGTTCAATGACCAGCTTTCTACTACTTTGTAGCAGCAGGGCCCCAAAAGATAACATTTACAAGTTGCAGCTTGGTAAGTACTGTTTGGCTAATGAAATAAAAAAAAAAAAAAGGTTTACAATGGGAGCATCCAGAGAGGCTGTGGAACTTCCCTTCTTAGGATTTTCAAAAGCTGACTGCACAAGGCCACAAACAATGTAATCTAACTTTGAAATTACCCCTGCAGGGCACTGCACAAATGCTGGCTAGCACTCCTCAAGAAAAAGGCAGGTAAGAGAGCATGCATTTTATCCTGTTCACAAAAAGAAAACAGAAATAGATACAGAAAGCTGTGAGTTTCAGCAGCCTTCATGTCATTTTAATGACACATTCTAAACTAAAATCAGATTTGTGATCTCTACTCAAGCAATGACCAGGCTTTAAAAAGATTGAAGACTTTACCAGCATGCCATTTATCCATCTTCTTGCAATTATAGAGTCCAGCCCACAAACAATAATATGAAACTCTAGGGGGGAAAAAAAGGGTTATTTAAAGTCTATACTGATGCATACTTCTTAAAGACAAGCCAAGTATTCTGTCCGTAACAGTTCAGAGGAACTGACTGTAGTTTAACTACCTCCCCTACATTACCTATATGACAGATGCATTTAAGTTTTGTCTATTTATTACTTCTACTTCCAGTATACTGTAGAAGACGAAATTAGCAATCTAAATTACCAGGAAAAGCAGAGAGCAGCAACAACTGTAATGTTCCCCTAAAGCACCAGTGGGTGTTTGGCAGGCAAACAAATACCACTTACGTCGATAGAAGCTTTCATCCATGTCTTGAATCTTTTTAAAATATCTGAATGTAAGCCCAGTAAAGGAATATATTTATAAAAAGTAGGGTGGTTTTTTTCTATTTTTGTTTTCTATTTGCTAACCTAAAGCCAAAACATTATCTAATTATTATTGTAATTTTATATGACACTTTTAAAAAAAAAAAAATGACTGAAAGATTCAAAATTCCCACAGCTGAAGCTCTAGCATCTGCCAGAACAAGTAAGGGACACAACGTAATAGTTGCACACAGGAGAAAGCTCAGCAGGCAAACTATTTAGGAAGCTCAAAACACGTGCTCTCACAAAGTCCTGCGTTAGTAAGTGCTGCTCTATGTTTATAAACTAACGTCTCCTACCAGTACGTACTCAAAACACGCTGATGAATAAACCTGTAATTCTAGTATCTCGGTGAAAATCAGAATATTGCATTTGAATAAAAAGACTCAGTGGAAACATACAAAATAGTTTCTGAAAGCTTAGCCTCCTTTCCCCATGCATATTTCCTGTATGCTAATGCCACTGAGAAAGAATTCTCCATCACCAGCTGAATGAATCTGTTCTTTATTGTATGAAAAAGAGAGGATGGCAGCAAAATACTTTAGATAGTCTTACCACCTACACAGTTTTCTAGGGTTTTTTGAAGCCTTCGGGGCTACTACTTCTCCATAAAAGGATACGCTACGACAGCACAGTTGGGAATGCGGCTGTTTAGGAATTCAGCTGCAACTTCAGCTTTTGGTCGCCCAACATCCTTCGGTCTGGGAAAAAACCCAAGCAATTACAAATGCATTATTTTAGTAGATTCAGTCTTTCCAGACTCTGTGCACTGCAATAGTGAATTAAGTGACTAATTGTTACTGTAGGACAATTTATTGATATGGATAATATTAAGGCATCCCTGTAAAGCATCAGACATGAGAGCCCCAGAGCTACCTAAATATGTCCATGTAACTACAGTTATCAGCACCGAAAAAGCTCCAACAATTTTTTCATTTGGCTTGGAAGAAAAGGGTGCCAGAAAAATTGATATCTCAATCTGTGTCCATCATTCTTTGGTGTCACCTTTTCCATTAGTCGTTAGCAGTATTTGAATGGTAAGGAACGTATGTTAATTTTATTCACACTCAAACTCTGAAACCACAGATCTCAAAATAAGAAGGAACCACACGCAACGTTTAGTTAATTACGAGTATTATTACGATACAAAAGTTCAGTAATCTTTAATGACAACTTGTTCAACCAAAATAATGATCATATTCACATATTTTGTTAAGGTACATTTAAAAGAAAACAACAGTCGAATCGTGAAAATATCACTTACCGAAACAGAAACTGTCTGTTAAGATTAGAAACGTCTATAGTATCCATGTCAATAACATGGATCTGTCTAAAGCCAGACAGCGCCTGTGAAAAGAGAGTGTCAGCTTCATTTAATAGGAAATTAAATGCTTACAGTGCTCTGGAATTTGTTCCACATGCCAAAAGAGCAACCTTTGAAGGAACAAACGTATTTGCTCTTCATTCCCTGTGCAGACAGGTATATGGTCTCTCTTTCTTAAAAGAACATTCTTTGCTGGGTTGCTAATGCTGATAGTCAGACAGATGGGATTAGTAACATTTCAATGGTCAAACACAATACTGCTTCAGCCTACCTAATCATAACACAGGGAAGTCAATGGTAGGCTGATCTATAAGGGCAACTTGCAGTATTCCCTCGCAACTGGAGTAAACCAGAAGCGTCCATTGGGGAAAAAAAACCCGCAGGATTTGAAGAAATACCATAAGCACTTCCTTGCTTGGCAGGAATAGAAAACAAAGCTTAGTTCCTCTCAAATTCTAAGTTTTTGAACATTCACCATTTCCACAGCTGGCATAACTGAATCTGGCACATCCACCCTCAAATCACAGTTCAAAATAAGCCAACATTCCTCACTGCATTCAATGCTGGAAGAGAACGCAAACACGAAAAGTCACCTCGCTACCTAAGAACACACCAAACCTCTGACAGAAGTTCTGCCTGAACTTTGTTTGTGTGCAGGCCATCACGAGATTTAGCAAATAACTTTAAAGTAAAATTGTTTTAAAACTGTGCTGCGGGTCTGAGCTGATAAAGTAATAACATCTGTCACGCACAAAGAAACAACATGAATTGTGGCTAAAGGGAAATAAATGCTGTAAAACACTGGGTTTAGAGAAAGGAAGTGTGTTGTGGTGTTCTGAAGTGACCCTCAAAAAATTTGAGTCCCATCCCCTACCTTTTTTCCTTTACGACTCAACCTTGCTATATAGAGAGACTTCCAAATTCCATTTTACATTTCCTGAATAAACAGAGCCATCCTATGTGCAGTAAGTATTGAAAATGCTGAATCAGGAAACTGNCCAGCCTTAACGATTCTATGATTAAACAAATGAACAACAGGAATAAAGTCTTTCAGAATAGAAATTAATTTCTGCAAGAAAAGCAGCATCAATTTCTGCGTGTCATATTGGATGCTCTTGGTGCTGAACAATCGTTTTGCTTCATTGGTGAATGTTCAGCTTTTGTTCAATATTATCAAAGCAGACTGGGAACACCTGCTAAGAAGAGTGAGCCTGGGACATGACAAACACACAGACTGGAGTCTATATCGAATTTATATTCACTGTCCCAAAGACATGGAATACATGTGAACAGAATCTAGATTTACTTATGAGCTTATCTTTTGGAAAATGATAACAAGAAATCATGGTAACTTAAAACCTTTTTGGAGAGATGGGAACTGAGTGCACACAGCACTTACGAAGTCCCTTACCCCATACAAATCCCCCCTCTCAACGAGCTATCAACAGATTGGATTTGTTATGTCCCAGTAAACCCGTAAGACAGTAGCTCTGGGCAGAGGTTAAATTCACCAGCACTAAATTCCCAAAGAAAGAAAACTGCCTTGGAGCTGTCATAGTCTCTTCAAGTAAAATCCTGCTTAAGCACTGCAGTAACAAACCCGCAACCAGAACAAGAGCATACAGATGTGCTGGAACTCTAAAACCCCTAAGTTAATGGATTTGGAATGCCTGGCTTTAAATGAGGCGATTGATTTATCAAGCATCTCAAGCTTGGAGGTAATCTGTGGAAGTATTGAAATAGCAGTACATACCTGCTATAGTAAAGTACACTAATGCATTAAGTGTTGGTATAAATTAAGGAAAGAAGTTATTGTATCAATCCACACATTCTCCATGGAATCCATATGGACAGCCATTCTCATTATTAAATAGAAGCATGGAAAAGTACAGTACTAGTCTAAAGTACCAAACAGGATGGTAACAGTGATACACTATGACAAATATGAGCATCTGTGAGGATAAAAAAAACACATTAATGGGATAATTAAATTCATACACATTTGTTGGATAAATGTCTGGCAGTACACGATTCCATGACTGCATTTTAAACACTTAAAAATTGCTTTTCAGAACACGTAGTGAGAGAATCCATTATAAACTAACACTGTATCAAGAAAACTACAGAGTGCCTTCTAGTAATCTGTACAGCAGGGAAGTACTGTCCTATTCTTTCCCTGTTCTTATACCATTACCTACTCCTCCTTAGCCATTTCCATACAGAATAGCGCATGCTGCTCTGACTCAAAAAACCTGCCACTATATAGGCTGAATGCAGCCATACAGATGCAACTCTGAGGGAGTGTTCAGGCTCTGCAGAAAACCTCCAATTTACTGATCTCGAGGAACTGGAAAACCTGAGAGCCACTGCTCAGGAAGGCCAAACAGATGCCACAGACATGAGCGTCACCGTAGACACATAAGTCTGGCTTTACTAATTTCATTATGAAGTAATTCCAGCATTTCTAACCTCACTTTGAATTAACCTAAAAATGTAAAATAAAAATGGAAACTAAAATGGAAAATAAACTGAAATTAAATTCAGGTTTGACTGTTAATACTAAACTTTGTCCTAGCTACTTAAGGCAGTTTAAAGTATCGCTTTTCATCCAAAAAGATACATTTCAGCCACTGTATTCCAAACAACACTACCTTGTATCATTACGAGCATGATTTGTTCTTTGTTTACCTCATTTCACTAGATCTGGCAATTAGGGAAAATTAACAACATTAGGCCGTATCTAAGGCTGCAGGTGAACTTTTGTCTACACTTCATAAACAGCACCGTGTTGTCCCTCATGAGAAGCTTTGAGATAGCTAAGCAAGTAACATGCAACATATTAGACTACCACCTTTCAAGCTTATTAACAAAATATAGTCAAGTTTATTGTCTGCATCGTCACACATTTTATATATTTTGATTAGAACTTAGAAATTTAGCGGCTATATACAAACAAAAATGCCAAATTAGCAAAGCAGAAAAGATAATTTCCTCAGGGGGGAAAAAAAAAAAAAAGAAGATTCTATGAAGCAAAGCATGAAAACTGAGTAATTACCAGGTTTTTCAGGAGTTCGCATCCTAATCCTCCTGCTCCAATAACTAGTACTTTACATGTGTTTAACAAAAACTCAAGAGCCTGCGGAAAATATAAAACAAAAAATTAATACACTAAATAGGAAAAAGTATAACTTGTCCTTGGCTTCACAATCCTTAAAAATGCGCTACTGTAGATTCTCAGTGCCCAGGAAGTTTCACATAAAACAACTCAGATCAATAGAACAGTTTGTGCTTGCAGGAGTCCAGAGATACCGGACTTTAATCGGTTGTTGAGTTCATGCAGTTCCTATACCCCAACTTACAGAAAAGCAAGACCTTTGTTGATATCAGTAGTCTGTTTATATTAATTTTGACCATGAAAAAAGCAAGGTCCACCTTTATTACTATTTGACTTAAGGAAATAATGTTTTCTTCCTCCAAAAATTTTACTGATACATAATACAAAATAAATCTAAACAGACAGAGAACATTGCTGGCCAAAAAGAATTGAAAATTTTAACTATACAACTGCTTCCTGCAAACTGTTCTAGTAGACCCCAGTTTCAAGCTAGTAAAAAATGGAACAGTACATTTAAAAGGTAACAGTAATATACATGCAGCTGTAAGCTCTGAAACCAAATGTACCAAAAAAGGAAAATGAAAGAAATATTTAAAAGCCTACATTTTGCTTTTCCCTACTGAAGGTCTTTCCCAGTTCTCCAAGTACTCACATTAACCTTAATTCCTTCTTTAAGTACAAGAAATTCTTTACTGTATCTGATTACTTAAAAATGGAGAGACAAATGCTGCTATTTTTCACGTGGAACTCAAAGACAGAGCATAATTCATATGTTGTTACACATTTATATATATGATGACAGCAAGCTTGTAGTTGACAGTGTACAATTTAGAAATACAAGCTTATAAAAAGAATACAGTATGTTCTTCTAGCAACATAATGTTCAGTTGATTAAAATAAAAGCTTTTCATGCAGTTTTAGTATTCATACACTGCCGGTGGTCAAGTAATGAAACTGTTTACATTAGTTTGCAACACACGCTACAAGTTTTTTATTTAAAGTAAGTGTTTCTCACTTGAGTGCCTGGCTCGAAATCAGGATGTGTGAATGGTCCAGATCGCTCGAGGAACTTCTTTACATGGTTCCAGCGACCTTCCCAGTCTCCAGTGTCCCCACACCCACCATCAACAGCCATTCTGCACAGAACACAGTAAATTCAGCTGCAAAATCACAGAGAAAAAACCACACCTCTAAAATGTTTTTTTTTTCCTTTATATATCTTTAAAATACCTAAATTATTGACCACTCATACAAATGCATTGGCGTATTCTTCATGCAAGTTACGTGCATGAACATTCGCATGAGTGGGTTTTATTTGTGGAACTACAAGGCAATAATACAAAGGGGATAAAACCCAGGCGTTTCAGCAAATCCCACTGATTTAGCTGTTACTAGTAAAAGTTGACCTGAAGCGAAAAAAGGGTCTAGTCTTTTTGCTTTTATTTCCCTCCTATTTAAAGAGGACACAGAAAAAGAGGCTGTCCCTTTAGATTTTGAGGGTGCTAGGTTTTTCATCAGAGTCACCTCTTGTATGCTTTTTTTGACAGACTTTTTGAGTTCCTAAATCATATTTAGAATTATCAGTATGGAACTGCAATTGTGAGGCACTGAATAAATAACAGCAGCATGCCCCAACACCGTCTCCTCTGAACCGTCATAGCAGTTTATTTAAACAAGGGTTAAAAAGTACAAATCCGGAACGCTCTTCACCCTCAATTGTGGAACACCCCCATTTTTCAGCCATCTCCTGGGCCTGTCAGTGGTAGCGATCTGACTTGAAAAAAGGAATGTTTGCAGTTAGCTGCTTCTAAATTTGAGAGCCAGAATTTTGCATCAAGTAGCCCAGTACCCTTTTTTCCCCCTTCTGCAGGTCACTTTTAGTAGTACGTAATTACAAATTTAAACTCTTAAGAGACTTACTGGAATGGTTCAAAATCAGCTCACTGAAGTAATTTTCTAACATACGATCACTGCCTACACAGAACAAGCTCTTCCTTAACACAGTGCACTTCCCTTTTTAAATAGGATCTCCACTCAATATAGATGAGCATTACGTTCTACGTTAATACAAAACTAAGCTTCTAAAAAAAGAGCTTTGCTGATCCTCAGCATGAAGGGTTATGTCATCATTGGTAAGGAGTATTATTTGCTTCCTCCNTTTATATAGTCCATATTAACAGCCACGAAGCAGCAGTACTCCTTGTATGTTTAGATGTGTGTTTGCCTTCCAAAGTGACAAAATGGTAAGATCTAGTTTCACTTTGGGGATTACGCTACAGTTTGGTTTCTACAGGGTTGGACATTGTGGAGATCTGAAAAACATCAGTAACTCAGCCTGAGATTTTATGCTTCATTTCAGAGACAGCTTTTTTAAGTGTTTGATTTTGTGTTATTACAGCATTACCAGGTATCTGTATTATTAGAGTTTAACAAAATCCTTATT
Organism: Scopus umbretta; assembly: GCA_013400535.1. Taxonomy (NCBI): domain Eukaryota; kingdom Metazoa; phylum Chordata; class Aves; order Pelecaniformes; family Scopidae; genus Scopus; species Scopus umbretta. The sequence continues at coordinate 23,762 of VZTL01072788.1, read as the reverse complement.
TATTTCATCAAATTACTCCAATTTTAAATCTTGTTTAAAATATCAGAGCACCACAGTCCTCATGCCGCTTTAGGCCCAGGCTTTTCCCTACCACCTTCACACCTCCAGAGCTCCATGCTTTTGAGGGACTCGGCATGCACTCCCCCCATCCAACATGCCCAAGGATTTTTGTGACCCTCACCCCAACACACACATGCACTGCCGGCGAGTCCGCCGCTCAGGCAGGCAGGTCTGCTCTGTGACCTTTGGGAAGAGGGCCACAAGCAGACGGAAGGGAGTAGTTAGGGGATGGAAGCAGATGAGGTTAAAGGTTTCCGAGCATTAGTTTTCAAGGCCGTTAAGACAGATGCATAGAATTTAGGGTTTTAATAAGCAGAGGCAACTGTTCTGTAGCCTGCATTTTTAGTTTTCAGCCAAAATTCAGTCACCTGCTTCTAGCCTAGAGGCCCTCCCCGGGTCCCTGACCGGCAATGCAGCGTTTCCACTCCTGTCACAAAGCTCTCCAGCACACCAGCCTTGACTCATGCCAAGCTCCAAGCCCGCAACTCCCATCCCCACTCCGGGTGAGCCCCTTGGTCCTCTCCCCAGGAGATTCCTCTTCCCCAGTCCTTGCTGCTCAAGCGCCCTTTCGCGTTCCCCCTCCTCACGCTGACCCACCTAGCACCTTTCCTCCGGCTCCCTCCTCCTCCTCCCGGCCCTGGCCTGCGCCCTCTCCGCCCGCCGGGCCCCGGGCCGCTCACGCACGGTCGCCCCCAGCAGCGCCCCGCAGCCCTGCGCTAACCCGCAGCCTCCTCCCAGCCCACACCTCTCCTGCGGGGCTGCGGCTCGCCCTGACCTACCAGCCGCCCCTCAGCAAGCGCTGCCTGCCCCTGCCCCGGGCCGGGAGCCCGCTCGCCCGCAGCCCCGCACTAACCCATCCGCCAGCAGCTCCTCTAGCCTCCTTCTTTTCTTCTCCCTAAAAGAGAGAGAATAAAAGAAGGGTCAGTATCGCGCTACAGAGACCGGGGAGGAGGGAGAGGGGACCCCGGGGCCCACCCGTCCCCGGGAAGCGGGGGAAGGGGCGGCCGAGCACACACATACAGGGCACTTACGGTTCCTCACCATCCGCCATATTTCCCTCTGCTTCCCACAGCGCCCCGCGGCGCCTCTATGGGCGGTGCTTTGCCAGAGCGCCGCCACGGTTGCAGGCCTATCGAGTTAGGGCGGGGACAGAGCGCCCGCCGGGAAGGCCGCCCGGGGAGC
>VZTL01072788.1:0-13024 GCA_013400535.1 Scopus umbretta | reverse complement strand
TTTTTTTTTTTTTTTTGCCTCTTCTCTCCAGATTTCTGAGTCCCCTGAATATGCTTATTGGCGGTACCGTGGTGGTGCTGGTGTTCATGGGGTTTGTGTGGGTATCGCACAACAAGGATATACTCCGCAGACTGAAGAAGCAGTACCCAACCACATTTGTTGTGGTCATCATGCTGTCTAGCTACTTCTTGATCTCCTATCTGGGAGATGTCATGGTGTTCATGTTTGGGATCACGCTTCCTCTCCTCCGTAAGTATTTTCCCTCTTCTCCGGCGGGCTGGGGGCCGTGTGTGTGACTTGAGCTTTCTCAAATAAGTCTGCCGAGTCTAAGCTGGCTGTTGCCTTTACTGTCTCTATCGAAATGACCCCAAAACAAAACTGGGGGGAAGGGGACACACAAAAAGGCACAAGCTGTCTTTAATGTTATTATTAAATGGGTACCTGCGGTTACTTAAGTGGTAGTTGAGACTTCATCTTCTTCCAGTGATGTCATGGCGTTGGAGCGTGTCTTAAGATGAATGCTGCAAGGACTATGCATTCCTTGGGCATTAACAGTTAATAAGTGTGTTTCTGTCACGCAGTGATGTTTGTCCATGCTTCTCTGAGGCTCCGGAACATAAAGAACAAGCTGGAGAACAAGATGGAAGGAATAGGCTTGAAGAAGACCCCGATGGGCATCATACTGGATGCTCTAGAACAGCAAGAGGATAGTATCAACAAACTGGCTGACTACATATCCAAAGTGAAGGAGTAAGCAGCTGCAGTGTGGCATTTTTACCTGTTGCAGGAGTGTAGTTGCTATTTACTATTGTTCAAGCTTGCTTTCAGTTTTTGTACAAAACAGGAAATGCACGTGATACAGGTTAATAGTTGCAGGATACAGGTATTCCAAGATCTTCAGGGCTCCTCTAGGAACATAAGAGCAGCAACTTTTTTCTATTGTATAGCAAAATATTCTGGTGTTTACACAAATACATACTAACTGAAACGTGTTTGCTTGTCTCTTCTTCTGGGGGGTAGAGGAGGAAGAGATGGAAACCTACGGAATGCAGTCTCTCAAACTGTCTTGTAGCAAATTGTAGTGTCTGTTAAAAGTAACACCCCTTTCATCTCAGTTCTACAAGATGGCAGTTCAGCCAGTTTACGCTGGGCAGCACCTTCAGGCTGGCAATGTTCGAGGTGAGCTGGAAATGTGTCGGGGTAGGTATTGGCCGCATCCTCCAAATCCCTCACCTTGAGTGGTCTGTATTGAGACCACATCGCTAGCTTAACTGGCAAGTGGTAGAACGGTGCAACACTTGGATATGGGTTCCTGTCCTTGCCTCACATTCCTCCTTTAGCAGTGGGAAACAATAGATCTAAGCATGAAGAATATATGTATATGGCACTGTGCCTCTGTCAGTTCCAGTAAAATACACTTTTGTTCTCTCTGAAATCTTGATCTGTAGAAAATGCTCCTCTCTGCAGGAGAGCCGAGCTTCCTTGCGTACCTGCTAAACCACGGCCAAGCGTGGGAGGAAAAAAAAAGTTTTCAGATACGTTGGATGAGCTAGGTTTCTGCCCTATCAATGTTTTTAAATACTGCTACTTTAGGACTTACCTTGGTCTGCTGTAGTCCGTATAGGCTGTTTTGTAGACACAGGTGTATGTGTGTTCTTGAGCGTGGGTCATCTTTTTCTTTCTTCTTAACCAGAATGCAAAGATACAAGTAAAACGTGCATCTCGCTGACTGTACTTCTGACACTCTTCAAAGGAATAAACTGGATTTCAGGTTTACAAGCAAAAGCAATAAATGTCGAGATACAGTTTTTGAAAACCCATTCCAAATTCACAAATATATTTGCCTGTAACAACTCCTGAAACTGGTGTGGGGGATTCTTTTATATATGTATTTTAACTTAACTGCCAGCTCTGATGGAATTTATCTTGATAACAGGAGCTTACCTACAATAGGGGGGAAAAAGTTGTCCAGGTGACACTCCAAATATTCTTGCATTTCTCTTTTCTAATGAAGTAATTAACAAAAAAAGCAAGGATCCTTGAAGTTGAAGCTTCTATGTAACTTACCATGCTGTTTTCATAGTGGACTGTGTAGAAATCTGAACATGTCATTCCATTTAAGTGTTAAAGTGATCAGTATTTATTGAAAATGTCTGTATATTCCAGCTGAAGAGTCAATGGCCTGTTCCTCACTCGTAGCGCATGGTCTTTGTTTTTTGAAAACTGTTTCCACATTTAAAGAACGTAGTAGCCAATGACTTCATCATTACTGTAGAATTTTAAAAACTGCACAGTTATGAAGAAAAATAAACTCCAACGGTGATGACTGAGTGCATTTATTTCAGGTTGGGGAAAAGGGGGTGGAAATTTGAGTTTGTCTCTGTTTCTGTGGTTGGTGGAACTCCCTAGAGCGGTGGTGGGAGGTCCGCTGTCACCCCGCAGCTCGTGCCACAAGCCCATGCTTATGATGAGCTGCTGGCTTGGACGCTCTGGATTCATTTTATTGAGGCATGAGGGACCTCTGAGCTGTGGAAGTGTTACGGCCTTGCTCTTGCATCCTTACAAAGGCTTCTTGACAGAGGTGGAATACTTAAATTCATGTTGTTTCAGTCTCTTCTATAACTCTACGCTACTTAATGGGGATTTTAAATTTCTTTTCATTACCTGGGAGGGATTTCTGCTTCTAAGATTGCTGGGCTCTGTGCCTTCAGCAGGGCAAGGAAGCCAGCTCTGCTGCCGTCGAACCAGCGGCACGGTCTCTGTGCCTGGCTGCCTCCCTCCGCCTGTCATCACTCACGAGGTTGCTCAGTGGGAGAACATGGATCGGAGCAGGGCTTCGCCGGCCCTGCTGTACATACCCTGCTAACGCGCGTCTTCTGGGTCTAGGAGTAATTTGCGCCTGGCAGCTTGATTTGTAGTTTGTAAGAGACCGTATTTTATTTTCCTCTAACTCCCTGGCCTCGAAGGCGGTATGGAGAGCAGCGTGCTCCAAGCGCTTTCTGGGGGAGTTACTTCTGTGCCCTTGTCACTGTGCTCTGCATGAGGGCTTGGCTTAAAAGTACCAAGTTCCTTCCCTTTCCTATTTTTATCCTTTACAAAAAGAGAGGGCTGGATGAAACCAGTGCAATGAAAATGTTAGTTCCTTTTTTATGTCTCTGCCATGCAGAAATGGCTCTCCCTTCCTCCTTATGGGATACTTAAAAACTACTCGCTATGCCTCAGGCAATACATCGACCAGGTTTCCCAAGTCTGTGGTGTCTAGTTGTGCAGGCAGAAGCAGAGCTGAGAAGCTTTACAAGTTTGGAAGATGGAGATTTGAAAGAGACCAGGTGATAGATAGAGAAAGGACACGGATAAATGAAAACTTGAACTAATGATCATGGAGACCACCTTGGATTCAAAGAGGTCCTGGGCATTGCTGATACTACGGGACTATTATAATAAATGCGGGAAGGGGGAGCAGGGTGGGACTGGGATTTAGGTGCCAGAGGAAGGTTGCTAACAGGTACAGGCAGGAGCAAGGAGAAACTCACCTGAAGGAAATCCTGCCAGGAGCTGCAAAGCTGTGCCTTTTGAGCAAGTGTTACCAGCCCCAGGAAGGCAGGGGAGCTGCACGTTAGCAATGGGAAAGGTTTTGTTCTTTCCCTTTATCTTTTAGCTTTAAATGGCTTTCTTTAGGGAAAAAAAAAAAACAAACAACTGACCAAAACCAACTGGTCTCTTGCGGATGTGTTCCACAAGAGTGCCACTTGCCCGTAGCTGCTTTACCAAAAAGGCTTGCAGCAAAAAAACCCGCAAAACCTAACTAATGTCATTAAAAAAAAGGGGGAGGAGAAAAAAATTCACAAAAAAAAATGAAGGAAAAACTGAGTTGTGTATATGCAGGTTTAAAGGCATCGTATCCAGCCCTGCTGGGGTGAGACGTGCTATTCACCCCCCACGCTAGGAGGAATGTGTTTCCTACATCCCTGGCAGAGAGGGGCAAGGCTCATCCTCCTGCCACTTCAGAGTGGCATGGAGAGAGCCCTGAAACGGCATTTCGGTACGCTCCAAGGTGGCTGTAATCAAGGAGTACATCGCTGACAGAGGCGAACCATGGGGGATGAAGATTACAGCTCTCAAAACAGAGCACGGCATCATCTTTTATAGGCTGGTCAGGTACAACACCGAGTAAACTATGTTCTGCAATAGAGGTAGCTTGAAACCCGCAAGGCGAGGTGTGTTTGATGCAGCAGAGCAGTCGCTCTGTTCTGCGAGCGTCTCGTTAGCCATGGAAGCGCTGCACGCATCTTACGGAGAGAGCTTTATTTCATTTCTGTTTCCTTAGCCTAAAAAATGAAGCTGTGTACATGGAAACCAAATACATTTCTCATGGACAAGAGAATAATAAAGGACCATGTGTGTGAAAAGAAAGATAAGATAAAGCACAGCATGTTCCTGCAGAATCTGGCAGCAGAAGGACAATGTAGAAGCAAAATAGTTTGCTGACAAACTAGAAAGACAAAGTTATTGATGCCTCTGAGAAAATACTCCCACAACAAACTGGAGCCTCAACTCCACTTGGCGGACAGATGGCACCGGGATTGTTTGATACCTGATGGAAAGGCTTAGCACTGACTTTTCCCGTGCCAGCCTTTTTCACCACACTTACAAAAGCGTGTATCACAAGCTTTGTTCCCAAAGAGCCGTATGTACCACCTGGGTTCTGCAGAAAACATCTGCTGAAACAGTCATAAGCAAAACTTGAACAGTCTTTATTCCAAGTTGTTTTCTTCGGGTCAGTCTGGCCTCTCACTCCAGCTGCTTTGGCAATGGCACCTGGGGAAGGACAGTAAGTATTAGGAGGAGGAAATGTCGCAGTCTTATTTCCCAAACCCATTTAATAAAATGCAAACCTTCAGAAAGTGTAAAAAGATCAAAAATACAACAGCTAGGAGCTCTAAGGAGCTCTGGTTGAGAATTTCTTTTGTTTGTAATTCCCCACTTGCTCTTTACAATTCTTAATGCCTAGGAAATCAGTTTGCAAGCAATGAGTCCCACCACGGAGCGAACAAACACACAGCTCAGCTCAAGGTATAAAACCCGATTTTAGAGATGAAGCTGAGGATATCGGGGCAAATAAGGAGTTACGAAGATCACACAGGCAGGTGGCAATAAAACCCTAATGCCCCAAATCCAAGCCCTTTGGCCCAATGACAGAAGACCCAAAAAATGACCCCAAAACCCCAACACGTGTCCATTGCTTCACCTTTCCATGCCCTGTGTAGCAATCGTTATCGGGCCCGTTTAGGATAGACCATGAATTGATCCCTTCACCCCAAGCCCCACAGCCTTCATTTATAAAAACCTCCCGAGGATTTTGGGGGGGAATGGCTGGGGTTCACTATCGCTCCCTGGCACCCGGCATCCCCCGGGTTTCTTAATCATTGCTGTGCAAAGCGAGGGCTGTGCCGGGCAGAGCACCGGTGCCATCGTCCTCCATCTTCCTGCGAGGAGGGAAGGCAGCAGGTCCCGCGGCAATGACGGGCCAACCTGCCGTCACAAGCACCGTCCTAGCGTGTGCGGATAAACCGTGCCCTTTACCAGGGCAGGTCTTGTCGCCTTAGACATGGCACCGAAATGCAAAACCTAGACTGGCCTACAGAGGCCAGAAATACCCTGAGGAGAGGCCCTGGCTGCAGCCAAGTCAGCCAGGCCAGCAGGAACCACAGACCCAACACTTGGTTTGGGGGCAGAATGTTCATGTTAAACCCGGACCAAGGTCACTGCAGGACCTGCCCCTGCCAAAATTTCAGGACAATCTACTCTGGAATTACTGAGGGAATAACTATTTCTGTTTAGATATAAATGAAAGCAAGATGTGGCCCACTATATAAAAATATCAGTATTAAACAAAATATGAATTACAAAATGCTACCTGACCACTTTTAATTGCAAAGGATTTTCTGTCCGCTTCCTCTACTTAGCAACACAAGCAGATGCATCAACATCACTAGCTACGAGTAGATCAGTCAGCTTTTAGTATTTCTTCGATAATGGTACAATGCAAAGAAATGTAACGTTTCAGGAAAGCAAAAGGCTAACTCTGGTGGCCAACATTTTGAGAAGCAGCCTATGAATTTGGTACCCAAGTAGAAGCATCACCGAGAGGCAGCTATCGCAGTTTGGGACTTCCCTCTCACCCTACAGCTTTTCATGTCATTTAAACCAGACCAAACCGAGAAAAAAAAAAAACCGCAACTGCACCGCAGGCCCTTCTCGCCGCGGCCCGGCACGGTTGCTCACCGCGGCCAGCCCAGGGGCCTGGGCACGCACGGCAGGGGCAGGCGGGGCAGGGGAGTGTTACTACAAACCCAGTCCCTGCCTCTCTGCGGTTTCTTGAGCGACCTCAGGTAAGCTATTTTGCTGCCAGTGCTTCATTTTACCCGTTATCACACGGGCCAAAGTGACGGTGCTTTCTTGTGTGAAGTGAGACCTAAAGCTTTCTGGGGCTGCCAGAAAGAGAAATGTGGTTTTTACAGGGGACTGAGGACAGACTAATGTGGAAAGTAATGTGAAAACTAATACCTGTTGCTCTCCTGAAGCAAACATCTTATGATAGCATTTGCCTACCATAACTAATATGCCATTACTAGTATGCTAACACTGAGTTTCTGTGGTTTTGTTTACCCCCTGAGTGAATTTCCTTCCCTTCACCTGTACGGAAGCAGACAGGGATGTGCGAGGCTGCAGCCTCGGCGCGCTCGCCGTCGCTCCCCTGTGCAAGCCGTACCTCCGTGCTGCCCGGGGAAACCACCACCCGCATCCCAGGAACGGCAGCCTGATGCAAAAACGACGGCAACGCGCAGCGCGCAGGCGCGTTTGCAAGCCCCACCGAATGGCCGACGTTTGGAACGGCGGCTCCGGAGCGCGCTGGGCGCACGCGGTGCCCTCCCCACGCGGCCATCGCTACGCACTCACCGGTTTAAGGTAAGCGACGTTGCTCTGGCGAATGTCGTTTAGTAGCTGATCTCGCGGGGTTATTTCGACGAGGGGAGGCGGCCTTCTCCTGGGAACTGGTTTAAGCGTTTTGATGACGTCTTTGAGGTTGGTTTTCTCGGCAGGTTCCACGTACTCCGGCACGGCGGGTTTGCGCTGAATCTTCTTCAGCTTGACCACTCTGAAGCTGACGGGCTTCTCTCTGCATGGCTGCTCAGGGGCCGGCTGCCTCGTGCTCTCCTGCCTTTTGCTCACAGACACAGCCGCGGGGACGGGGGGTTTCGGGGCTTGCGGGAGTTCATGCGCCCTCAGCTGGGGCAGCGATCCCCCCAGCATTTCCCACATGCCGGGAGGCAACCCAAGTCCATTTTCCAGCATCGCTATCAACTCCTTCTGCTCTTTCATTTGCTGCTGCCTCTGCTCCTCCTGCCTCTTTTGCCTCTGCTTGTCCAGGTTTCTGCTGAGCAGGTTGGTCACCACCATCCTGGGCCCCGGCAGTTCAAAGTGGTACCCCATTTTAAGGAGGGTGGCGTTGGCTTTCAGCAGCCTGGCGATCTCCATTTCTGCCTGGTGGCCCAGCATGCTCCGCTGGTTGTGAAAGCGGAGCTCCGTCAGCGTCTCGTTGTACTGCAGGCATCTCATGATAGCAACGATCCCTTTGCCAGAGATGAAATTGGAATCGATGTTCAACGTGGTGATGCTCCTGTTCTCCCGCAGCATGTTAGCCAGCGCGAACGCCACGTTGTCATCAGCCCCCACGTTGGCCAAGCTGAACGTTTTTATGTTCTTATTCTTTTTCATGGCATTGACAAAGTCTATCAGCATTTCTTTGGGGATGTTTTCTATGTTGTTTAGGTTGAGCTCTTTCACATCCGGGTTGTTTTTTCGGACTTTCTCCAAACTCTCTTCTAAATTGGTTTGATTTCCTGAAGGCCTGGCACTTAGCTTCATGAAGCTGGTATCCAGAGCTAACTTTTTGGGGATGTTTAATTTTGATATTTTCTTTTCATTTTCATTTGGCTTTTCTGTGATTTCTCCTGATTCTGTATCTGGCTTCTTACTTATCTGGTCGCTGTGGCGGTTCTCACTGGTGTAAGTCTCCTTTGTTTCCAATTCACTCTCATCTTCCTCTTCCTCCTCCTCTTCATCATCTTCCTCTTCCTCCTCTTCTGCTTCTTCCTCCTCCTCCTCCTCTCTCCCTTTATCGCTTCCACCTTTTTTTGTCTCCCCAAAGTGTGTTCCCGAGTTGGACACATGTTCGTTTCTGTAATGTTTCTCTTTTCCATCTGCTCCTGGCACCCTCCCACCGTCTGCCTCGCCGCTGCTGCCGGCCTTTCCTTCTGCCTCCTCTGCAGCACTTCTCTGAGGAAGACAAAACCTCACTGCTGAAATAATTGAACTCAGCTACGTTACATTACCTTCCTGCTCAAATAAACACGTAGCAGCTGGATTTAGATACCTCTATGCCCATACATTATAGAATAATCCTTAAAAGTGTCATTGGCTCTAAGTCAGGGCTGTGCTGCCTCGCTTGGGAACACAGGAACGATCGCTCTTAAAGTGGCTGCAAACCAGTTTCTTATCTTTGCCTATTAAATTAAAAATCCTGACAATTAAATCCTGTACATATTTAATACTATGTTAAGGTGGTCCTTGAACCCTTCTGGGGGTTAACAGTCTCTGATCCAAAATCTGTTTCTGGATTTTGCGTAGTTTTTATCGTTTCTTTGACAAGAAAGAAAATGTATTTCGGATGCCACAAACCATTGGAAATCAGTGTTAACCGCTGACTGTTTGCTCAGCCCAAGGAGGAGTGAAGAGGGCGCATCGTGACAACAGTGGAGCCACCCAGCACATGAGGCAACAAGGCCGCCTGCTCTGCTACCTGCCAGAGCATCGCAGCTGAGGAAGCACATCAACGAAGATGAAGCAAAATATTAGCTCAGTTTTGAGTCCAGAGATAGGAAGCTGGACTCCGCACACTGGTGTTGCAAGGCAGCGGGACTTCTAGCGTCAAAATAAAACTAGTGGCAAATTTCCACCATCTCCAGAGACCCTCCTAGCTGAGGTTTAGTTTCAAGCAACTTTTTGCAGTGGATCCTCCATCACTGAGAAATGCTAATAAAATGCTAATAAAGATCAAGATATTTTCCTAAAAGATTTGCACTAGTTCAGGCTGGGCAGTGTCATGGCTTGTGCTTCACGAAAAGTCAGGCAAAATGGTCACAAAGTCACTTCTGCTCTCGGGGCTGTGCTGGCGGATGGGTTTAGTACGGGGACTGCCTGAGCAGCTGTGAATGCAGCAGACAGCTCTACACTCAGATTCCAGATGTAACCTCAGAAATGTTAAAAAGGATTGTTTCGTTGAGGGCAAAAGTGTTGCAGGAGGGAAAAACCCACAGATTTCCCAACCCCCCCGCCCCCCGCCAGAGACAGCCCATGAAACCTGCCCTGGGAAGTCTGTGATGTACTGTGCTTTTGTATATTAGCAAAAACTTCAGTGTTAAAAAAATAAAAATCAGTTACCTCAAATTCACTTGGGTTTACGTATGGGTGTGTTTCCTCTGGCCAAGTTGCCATTCTGTTAACCTATTTTTAAGTGTGGCCCTGATCCTGAAAAATATCTAAGTATGACTGTAACTTTATTTCAAAGTCATAGGGATAGTAGAAAACATTTAAGTACTGTATTGAAAAGGGTTGGACTAGTTCATGGAGTTTGCATGCTCGGGCATTAGTGAATGTTTCACATGGTTAAAATGCAATGGTTTGGGGGTTTGTCTAGTACGACATTAAATTCTGTTGATTAATTAGTTTAATACATATAATTAATGTAGTCTTCCATGGAAAAGCAATATGGTGGTGTTCCATATGCAAAGTCGAACAATTTTGAGTTACATCCTCCAAACTGATTTTATGACAATTTCTCAGTGATTTGCTTTACTGAAACAGAATTAGGGTTTTCTTATGTTAAAAAACTTAAGTAAATCTTTAGGAAAACCAATTAAAAAATTACTAACCCTGGCATCAGTCCAAGCTGGATCCTGACATTGCCAAGGCTTTTAGGATGAATTTAAATTTGTTTGTACCGTACCTTACATAAGGGATGGAAACAGAGGCAGGTTAAGGTATTAAAGCTATAAAACAGATCCCACAGCAGCTGCATAATAAATATTTGTGATTTTTTGCTTGTTACCTCAGAGGGCAAGAGGGTGACGGGAACTCTCTCGTCCTCGAGCATGCGTCTGGATGCCTTCTGCCAGTACAGGTAGTCAACCAGGGACCTGTGGTCGAAGCTCCCCGTGGGGGGTTTCTCCGTCTGATCCCTCTGTATCATCCCGGTTGGGACTTCAGGGTCTGGGGCCATGACTTCCATCTCACACTGCAGCTCCTTTAGCTCCTCAGGGGACAGGTTTGCCAGGATTTCATCTTCGTCGATGTCCTCGGGACACACTTCTTCGTCAGAGTTTTGGCTGAGTTCAGACATGTTTTTTCTTCTCTCCTTCCTCTATTACTTTTTAACCCTAAAGCAAAAGAAATTTTAAAGGATTTCCCCCTCCCGACCTCGCAAGCAGTAGCTCTTTTGGTTAAATCGACAACTTCATGTTTTGGTCATGAGCTGTGGCAGCTCTCGGTCTCAGTGCGGGAGACAGACCGTGCAGCGAAGTCTATATTAAGCTGCACTTGGCTGGATAAAGAGAATTTATGGCGATGCTGCCATGCTCCATTTTCAGCAACCTGTCAGCTGTATAAACCCTTCTGACATTTCAGTGCAGCTGGTGCGTCCCCCATTGAGTAAGACAGGAGACGGCCATTTTCTAGAGGATTCCTGGGGTACTACGCCTTTCAATGCTTCACCTCACGCTTGAATCACCGTAGGCGGGTGGAGTGACATTAATGGTACCTGCGAGGTGTGCGGGTGAAATTCTGCTCNAGTACCTCCTTCTTTGTTCACAGTATTTTATAGACTTCTAAATTTACACGGCAAACCAGAAAACCGTATCTCCAACACCACTGTGTTCATGGTTGCTTTGTAAAGGCAGAGTAGTGTGGGCAGGTAATTTTTCCACTACTGTGCAATTTCAGTACACCGCAGTTTGGACTGTTCATTGGATTAGGAAGTTTTCCTCGCATAATTTCAAGTATTCTTTGCAGGGGGTATTCGAATCAAATCCTCACCTTGCAACTGCGAATGCATCTTTCATAGGAAAGAAACCTCAGACGAGAGACTGTGAAACCAAGCCCCGCCAATTTTAAGCCATATGTCTCGTTACAGTCTCAACCATGCTCTGCTGGAGTCTACCAGCAGCAAAATAGTCTCCGCATGACGATGGTCTCTCTTAGCTATGTTTTGTAACAAGAAACGTGGTGTTCAAAGCCCTGTTAGCCTCTGTTAAAAAAGCCATTACCTAAAGGTCCTAATTTAATTAATGCTTTTACACAGCGGGGAAGAGGGCAACAATTTAAGAACAAAATAGGTGGTAAAGGAAAAAAATAACAAAAAACCCAAGCCAAAAATGCAATGGCTCCATTTGCCCCTTTGGTATTTCAGGGGACATCCTTATTTTATATTATGCAGTAGCAAGCACAACAGCAGACCCACACATCAATCTCTCTGGTCTAGCAGTTTTAACCCCCAGCAATTGCTATCCATAATAGAGTCCATAAATGGTTTCCTGATGTTATCAAATAAATCAATGCTCTTCGGTAGCTGGTATGTTATTCTCCCAAACGATGCTGTTTGGGTCACAGAAGCTGCCTATTCAGTGGTTACTTATCGCTTGCTAATTTCTTGACTGTAAATAAAGCCCCTGGTCACCTTCTTGTATTTCCATGATCTTCAGCCAGGCCGTCTTGGGCCGTGGTCTTGTCAGATCTGCTAAGTTAAGTAGGGTCAAACCCATGAAGTCCTCTTGAGAAGGAAAACAGAGGTACTAAGAACACTATCAGGTATTTGAAAAGCAAGTTTTCTTCTACATAGAAATATATCACTTGTCGATACCACGGTTAGGAAACGCTATACTTCTGGGAGTGACGCCTTCTCCGTCAGATGCAGAGAGAAGGGCTGCCTGGTGACACCTCTCCTGGTGACACGGGTGCTAATCCCACAGATTTCCAAGGTGGGTATCACATTTTGCCTACTTTAGGTCTCTCCTCCATAAATTACCTCGAGTTCAGGATTCACTTCCTTTTCTAACATGTTGTTTAGTGTTTTGGTGCACTGGAAATGGCACGTTGTGGCAACAAACGACACCCTCCAGGCTGGGGACATGCTCATGGCCAAATCTAGAAGTCTTTTCCAAGGCAAAACCCCCATCTTCTTCCCAATAACATTTGTGGGTATTCCCTTCGGAGCTTTCCAAAATAATCACTCATTCCTCAACCTTCATTAAGACAGGAAAGCCACTTCCATCGGTAGCACTTGTTATTTTCACGCCAATTTGACACTTGTTCAGGAATCCCCGGACTAATAAGCTGCTGCACGAGGTGCTCTGTTACCAAACGGCAGAAAGCTCTGCCAGCAGCTGTGCTCAAAGCAAAAGCAGAAGACAAGAGGTACACCTGCGGCAAGCACAAGGCGATTCCTACAGGTAGCAGCTCAAAATTCATGCTAAGTAGGTACCTAACAAGTGTTAAATAAAAGCACTTTAGGAGCAAACTGATAGAAGTCTGCCCTTGGTACCGAACAATTCATACTTACCGCTCACGGTTTCTGAGGCAGGCACTCGTGTATGGATGAACTCCTGCATGAAACCCAGCAGGCTCTCGTGCAGGATTGTTTCACTTCATCGATTTTTCTCATTTGTGCATTTTCTTCAAAACTTCCAACCTATCTCTCCTGAAAGCAAAAGGGTTAACAAGTTTTTAACTCAAATATCAACAAGGGCTGACCCCTGTGTCACCATTTGACTTGAAGCAGGCCATCAAACCATGCTTCAAGTGCCTAAAATGTGTACTATTTTTAAAGTAATTGATGGGACACGTGCTGACGCCAAACGCTTGATAGCAGTTTTTATAATGTTATAATGTGGGGGGTTTTGGGGTTTTT
>VZTL01072785.1:1326-13369 GCA_013400535.1 Scopus umbretta | reverse complement strand
TGGGGTTAAACCACAACAAACAAAAATAAGCCTCTTCTGAAAGGCGGTAACGTAACTTGAAATATTGCTTATTTAAATACTTAATTTTTTAAAGTGGTCCAAATATTGGAAGTCATGTTCTTTTAAATAAAATATTTTATTTAAACTAGGTGCAGGGCAAAGAGATTGCCATATCATTTTTGACGAGCAGAGCAAAAATTCATGATTGTTAAAGCATTGTCTTTGTTGTACAAGATATCTGAAAAGTGAAGGGATAGTAGATGTGCTATAAAAAGTGAAAATGTAAGTGTAAGTTTTATACTTGAACATGTGTATTTCAAAAGCTGTTCAAATGTGAAGATGTTTGTGTCTTGAGCTGCTTACACTTGTAACTTTAAGGATTGTTATAATTGTTAACTACCAAAGTGGTAGTTTTAAAGAATGTTAACAAAATCTAGCCTTGTGGCTTGAGATCAGAAGTATAATTTTGACTTGTGTATATTTTTGAGAGACTAGAAAGGCTAGGAAAGGCAAGGATTAGAATTGCTGCATGTAAAAAGTTGGCTACTTTTGCTGTACTGACTGCCATTGTAGGTTTAATGTTCTGGTACAGATTGTGTTGACTTAAGAAACCAAAAGCACTGATTTCCCCATTTTTTTCAAGAAATGTTATAAGAATGACAATGTAAGGTCTCTTCTGACCCAAACCATTCTATGATTCTATGTATAATTTATCAGGTTTTCTATTCAAGATTGTAACAGTGATTTTTACTTTGGAATTTCTTTTCTAATAGCTTTTAATCTCCTCAAATATTCTTAAGATTAAATTTTTCATGTTCATTTTCCTGAAGTTGGTTAGGTTTCTTTAATTATTTTTTCTTTGTTTCCTTGTAAAAATAGTCATTTTTGCCTATAAAACAGGGGGGACAGGAAAATAGTATTTCTTCACTAGTTAAAAATGGAGTGACCTATTTCTATTTTAGTTAACTACTTCTGTGTCATGTGACAGGAATTACAAATTTGCTGTTGGCTATTTGGTGTTGCTTGGATTTACCTGGTGGCTATGTATTTGAAAATTAATTTTAATTGATTATGTTAGCTTTTAAAGTATGCTTTAACGTGTGGCTTAATTGTTTTACTCGGTAGAAAAAGTTTTTATTATGAACTTACAGCATTATATGCAGGTGTTAAAAATACTGCTACAATTTGAAAAATGTCTTTAGAAATTAAACATGCTCAGAACTCTCCACCTTTAAAGAATGGAGTATTAGGAGTTCTTACCTCGTTTACTGTGTGGTTTTTTGCGGGGAATAATCTTTTATGGCTAACAACCATTCAGTATAATTTCTTACTTTTTGCTTTAAAAAACTCTGTGAAGTAAAAGTAAATGAAATTACAATGTCCTTACTGATTAAAATGCTTATACCATCAATGGTAAATGATCATATAAGTTTTTTGTTTTTTTTCCCCTGCAATTGCTGAATCAGCATGCATTTCAAATCTGAGGAATGAATACCATTGTCGTCTCATTAAAGGTGTTTCTGGATTTTTTTGTTGTTTGTTTTGGAGTGCTTGGGGTTTTTTGGAGGGTTGAGTGGGGGGGTGGGTTTGTTTTCTTTTGGTTATTTTTTCGTAAAGAACATTTGCATTTTTCTGTGTAATAAGTTGTGACTTGTGTTTTCTATATAAAGCATGCTGTATAATTGGACACGGTGGACAACATACTCACTGATGTCTTTTTGTAACCTTATCATCCTTCCAGGGCATGATTTGCCTCTTTCAACGAGGTTCACATTGCCCATTTCAGAGTGAGGTCACATGTATGCCAGAAATTGCCATTTTCTGTGTTAACTCTAAAGGGAGCTTAAGATGATGAGGAAACATATAGAATTAGGTGAGATGCTTTCTCTATGAAGTGGCTAAAGAAAGAAAATCAATTTGGACCAGCAGCAATGAAGTGTGAGTCGAGTAGAGGAGAAAGCATTTCTAAACCACATTGAATTGGAGTAAAAATACCGCTTATTTTCTTCCAGTTCTGGTCCTGTGAAAGCTGAGGAAGGTAGAACTGCAGAATGCATAGGTAGATGGAGCCTTTGATATGAGCAAATACTATGTTTTAAAATAAAGGAAAGGAGATTACCTGGAGGAATGGTTTCTTATTTCTCTGTATAGACTTTCAGTTCAGTGACAAAGAAGCATCCTGTGTGGCATACAACTCCTTCATGATGGCACTTGTGAGCAAGTCATTTTTAGATGCAGTCCTCAAAGCTATGCTTAAATTAGTATTAGCATAGGAAGTTTATTTGCATATTGTTAGAGTGTGCAGTTTTTACCTTTTCCTCCATAGCTAAAAAGTAGTGAGTTTTTCACCCCCTTCCTTGCTTGGGAGATCTTTCTGATATTCTGGATATCTATAGTCATTTTTATTTCCTTTCTTCTATTTCTTGTATTCTATCTTGTATTCTATTCTTGTTAATCTGTCCTGTTCGCAAAAGAGCAAATTCTGTTGTTACATTGCATAGAAGTGAGGACTTTGCTTTTTCAGTTTTTTAAGGATCGGCAGTACTGCCTCCTGCATTGTCTTTGAGGAAAACACAGAGATAGTAAATTTATTTTTGACTATTTCACTAATGAATCAAAAGTGCCTGCTGCTTCCTTTCAAGGCTAGTTGAGTGGCAAATAAAAGATACAGCTGATAATGTGGAATATTTAATAGAAAAAAGCGAATTGCACATCCTTTGACTTTTCTCATCATGTTAGTAATTGTCTGTCGTGTGTTCGATATATTCTTGCTTTTGGCTCTAACACCTTTTTCAGAATTTCAAACCCTTAATGTAGTAACTGTTACATTATGCTTTTTGTTGGGTGTTGAGTGGCTGTGAAGGTAGTAGATATGTGACTTTTCTATGTGGTTTTGAAATACAGGCCAATTTTGTAGCTAGTCCTCATTTTACAGTGTATTTTAATAGTGGGTTTGCTACCATGGAATGAGACACGAGAGCTTTTTTTGACCTGCTCTTGAGCATCTGGTTTTAGTGATCTGTATGCATATTTATTGGGATTATTCACTGTTGGTCGGTAGGTTGTACTGAACACCGAGAAATGTAGTGTATTGACTGATGACTTACTGGAAAGTCAATGTTCTCTGGAAAAAAAACCCAAGCTTATTCCACTGAAAGACTTTGTTATTTTTTGACTTGTTGTTTTGACAGTAATGTTGAGAAGGTGATCTGGTACAGAATAAAAAGGCTGTTTACTTACAGCCCTCTAGCATACATTTGGTTATGTCATCTCACTTCAGGATTTTTTCTGAACCAGCTTTGGCCTGAGTAGGGTGTATAGAAACTGCTCAACCCTCAGGCAATCAGTGCAATGAAATCAGAATTTAGAAGGAGAATGATCGATGTCTTGTGTAGGCTTGTGACACTGCAATTTAGATAATCATGTCTCCCCTTTGCATCTTCAATGCTTTTTCTGCTTTCCTGTCCTTCAGATTTTGTTTTTGGATGCTCCCCTCCCCCAATTTGTTTAATTTTTGTGCTAGCCCTTCTTTCTCATCATGTTTTTTAATTTTTTGGCAGCTTCCTTGTTTTTTCAGTGTTTTGTTCTTGTTTCTATTCTTGTATCCTTGTATTATTTTATTATTTTGGTTTCTTTAGGGCAATGATAGTATTTTTTTGCCTGAACGGAAATGTAGATGAAAATGAACATTCTTGGGTTTTATGTTTGCCCTAGCTATAGTACTACACTATGTTTGATGACATTTTTAAAATGTAGAATTTGTCAGGACAGGTTACTTCAATGATAGATGGATATGGGGGCTAGTTGAATGCATGGTTCTTGGTGATTGACAGCCAGGTTTATAAAATGGTGAGTAGCCATGCAAGGTCATACCAGTGCTCAGTCGAGCCTGATAACTTGACCCTGAGAGTGGCCAGTACTGATTTTGGGGGGAAGTTGAGACAGGGAAAGCAGACAGTACTTCAACGGTATTCTAGAGAACGCATCACACTTCAATAGATAGATGGAGGTGAAAGTTGCATCTTTGTTTCTGACAATTTTTCATGTTTCTTTGATGAATATGTATATTCTTCCACTTCTGGTGTTTAGGACATTCCATGACAATGAATTCCAGTTTTAATAAAATGCCGTGTGTGTCATGTGATGGTTTCATTGAAGGCCTTCCATTTCCTGTACTGTAAAGATCCATAGAAAATTCTTCCTTTCTTTTTCCATGTCATTCATGATTACATAGGCTTCTGTCATATCCCCACCCCAGAGTAGTACAAATTAATTGCTTCTTGTAGTAATAAGTGTTAGATACCTATGATCATCCTAGTCATTCTTTTTCATAATTTCTCTTTTCAAATGGGGAGTAATAAAAATGGAGAATACGGGAATGGGATATGAACCAAAACTGCATAGTGTGGAAGACACAGATTTGTCATGCATGGTTGTATACACTGATAGAATGATGTTTGCTTTTCTGTGCATTTCCTAAGGATTCCTAACATTATTTGACTGCTGCTGAGCATTGAGCTAACTCTGTCATAGGCATGTGTCCTGGTTTCAGCTTAGTTCATTTTCTTCCTAGTAGCTGCTATAGTGCTGGGTTTTGAACTTAGCATGAGAACAACGCTGATAACGTGCTGATGGTTTAGTTGTTGCTCAGTAGTGTTTAGTCTAGTCAAGGATTTTTCAGCTTCCCATGCTCTGCCAGGGGCACAAGAAGCTGGGAGGGGGCACAGCCAGGACAGCTGACCCACCCTGGCCCAAGGGCTATTCCATACCATACGGCGTCACGCTCAGTATAGAAACTGGGGGGAGTTGGCTGGGGGGGCAGCGATCGCTGCTTGGGGATGGGCTGGGCATCGGTCAGCGGGTGGTGAGCAATGGCATTGGGCATCACTTGTTTTGTATATTCTATTATTATTTTTTCTTTTTTTTCCTCTTTCTCTGCTGTCCTATTAAACTGCCTTTATCTCAGCCCACGGGTTTTAGTTCTTTTTCGGTTCTCTCCCCCATCCCGCCGGGGCAGGAGGAGGGTGAGCGAGCGGCTGTGTGGTGCTTGGTTGCCGATCAGGGTTAAACCACAACAGCATGTCTGTTGTAATATGAAGATCGATTTTTTTTTTTTTTTTAAGTGGCAAAAGTTCATCTAAAGCTCCTCAATGAATATGTCAATTTGTTGCCCATATGATCCATCTGAAACAGCTAATTCTGATTTTGCATTTTTGCCTAGTTAAGGACCCCAACTAAGCTTGTGATTAAAATAGTAACACAAATGGGTGTATTTTAAACAGAAAGATTTTTGTCTTTTGGGGTCAGAAGGAGACATTTGAATAAAAAAAGGCATAAGAAAAGGATTTAGAATGAAGTGGGTTTTTTACTGATTTTATGGTCCACTCTGATAGATCACACTAAGGCAGTTATTCTGCCAACAGCATATAGTCAACAGAGGATGTTGATGGCTGCAGTTTGACACGTAAAGCTGTTGTAGAGGCTACCTGAAATAATGATGGTCATGTATCAGTCTTTAGTGCTTGTGCATGAGCTGCTGCTTGAAGACCGGTTACTCTAAGGATACTTTCTGAGCTTCCTGGATTTTGAGTGCTTTTACAGCTTTATTTCATTGACACATTATTCAACACAGTCTTGTGAAAAGGAGAATTGATAAAGAAATATATTCTAAAGCTCTCCTGATACGATTCTATACCTCACTGTAGGATTCTTTTTTCTCAGCATACTCACACTTCTCAAAAGGGATCTGGGATGGATTCTGTGGTGCTTTTCACATGATCCCTGAGAAAGTGTGATCACTGAAAAGTATACAAAGCAACGGATGGTCAGAATTTGGATATGGTGAAGATACAATAACGAGAGCATTGTGATGCTCTCCAGTTCAAATTTGGAGAAATCTGTGGAGTAGATTTGGTACATTAAAGCACCTGAAAGGCTACTGAGGCCTTTGTGAGAAGGCTTGATTTACCTGATGGACTCTTCAGGAGCAGAGGGAGTAATTGAGATGCCATAGGTGGAACAGGTGATTCCCTTATCAATTTGTTTTAAAAACACAGGCTTTTTTTTTGTGCCTAGCTGCTTAGAAATTACATCATTTCAGTTGAATTTGTTAATTTCTGTTTCTGTAGTGTTGGATGGATATTGATGTTTTAGTATTCTTAAAATTGAATTAATGTAAGTCTAAACTAATTTTTGTTCATTCATGCAGGTGAATACAATTTGCTGGAATGATACAGGAGAATATATTTTATCTGGTTCAGATGACACCAATCTGGTAATTAGTAATCCCTACAGCAGAAAGGTAAGTTTGTTTCTGGATACTCACTAATTTTCAAATAAGATTTAAGTTGTTATTTTTCAAGATATTAAGATCTTTTTCAAGATACTATTTTTCAGATATTAATTATTATCTGACAAAGAACATATCAGGCACTTTATAATGTTTTTAAATGGGAATAAAACTTCACAGTGCTTTAAAACCTTAGTATTCTAATCCCTTTGCGACATAGGTATTATCCCATTTTACGGTAGGTGGTCTGGCACAAAAGGAACATGGTCTCACAACAGATTAGTGTCAGAATTAGCAATAGGATTCAGTAATTCTTGTGAAATCTTATAGTCAGATAATTTGTTTTCTGTTTCATTTTAGTTTTAAAATACTGTCTTAGCTTTTGCTGTACGTAATGTACTGAATTGTCTTTCTGTATAATGTCAAAGTATCAATATTGATTAAAATGCTTTATTACCATTTGAAATTACATTGCCTTGTGTATGCATGTATGTGAATGGAGCAGAATTTATACTGAAATAGGGGAAGCAGGTTTGTGAAGGGGAAAGTGCTGTAAAGGTTTCTGCTTTTACACTTCTGTACTCACATGGGTTATGATGCAGTCGAATGGCTTCCAGTCATGCCAGCTAGCATCCATCCCGTAGCAGCAGTGTTCCACACTTGGCTCTTCAAGGAGGTCCTAATAGTTTGATAGAACAGATGCTCTGAAATGTGTCCTTCAGTGCTGGGGATCCTATGCAGCAAGGTTCAAGTGAAGTCCTCTCTCCCATGTTTTCTCAGAGGTTGAGAACTAAACCCTGCACAAGTGCTGAAAAATTAAATGTGGCAGGGGAACCAAAATGTGTTATTGGTATGGTGGAGAAGTGAGTTTGACTAGAACGTTATGGAGGCAGCAATATTTTGTCTTCCTGAAGAGCTGTGGTGGGAAAATAATAGTGATCTGGAGTGTTGCCTGTGCCTAAAGGTAAGGCCCTTTTCCTCACTTCCCCAAATGAGCCATAGCTTCCAAATTTCATCTCTTCCTTTCAACTCTTGGTGTCAGTCTGACAAAGTTCAGATCAGTGTCGTCAGACCAGGCTTTCTCTTGGACTGGGAGTTCATCTGAAGAAAAAGAGGTATCTAAGACAGCTATAAATTGGGTGAAGGATATATTCCAAAGTGAGCATTGTTGGAGTGACTTGCGAAGTAAAAGATTTTTTTTGTGCAAGTAAAGGGTGTTCAATATTATTGTGCAGAGTTTATTTTAATATATAACTATGGGATAGTTGCTATATCATCTTCTATAATTATATTAAAATATTGTAATATTTTAATAGATGCAGCAAATTAAACTTTATGCTTTCATGGGATGAGTTTGGGTTTTTTTCTCCGTTGTGTACTGCTGCTGCAGTTAAGCCAAATGAGAAATATAGGAGATGTTTTGAGTTTTTATTTTTAACAGTCAGCTGAGTTTTTTTTTTTTTACTTAACAGCAGAGCAGATACTTTTTTTTTCCCCAGTTATTATATTTTCCCCCAATATATGCAAATGCAATTATAAACCAGCAGGTACTAGCAAGAAGACTTAATAATCAGTGTTCTTCCTGAAATCTACTAGAGATTTGATTTTTAATTACTGTTACAATTGTGTTAGCTTATTTTCTCTGGCTTGAGTAACAGAATTGATACAGAAAAAGGGAGCAAATTGGTACTGGTACCAGAACTCTATGGTAATTGTGTCAGCTTGGCACATATCCTTATCACCATATTTTCTGTTATGAGCTAGCTAGAGTAGCAAAAATAGACTTAAGCCATCAATATAGTCTTCTGTGTTAGTAAAATATCTAATTTAATAAGGAAGCATTTAATCTTGTTTAACTCTTTTGAGTTAATGAATTTTACATGAATTTTATGTAAGTCACTCCAGTTTGTGTTAAGTATGGCCAATACAAATGTTAATTGTTACTATGTAACATGTCTCAGAAGAAGACATTTTTCTAAATATGTTTCTCAAATTTGAATAGGTTATTATAGCGTTTGTGCATCTGAGGAGAAATGTGCTACTGTGATTTCTAATAGTAATTGCAAGTCTACATGTAAAGGATGAGCACTTTATTATACTTTGGGATGACTGAGAATTCTTCTTCTTGTGGATCTTTTCCTCCTTATTGTATTAGGCATCATGTTACTGGGGGCGGGGAGGGAGGAGAGTTTGGCTGGAGCTAAAGCTCTGCCCGCTACAGGTATGGTACAAAAAGATGGGAATTCATGTATTTAGGTCAGGTTGAACACTCAGTTTTCAGAGCCTTTAAATGGAGCCTGAGACTTCTCTCAGTTAATACCAGTGTGAAGACAGGATTCTTATGAGTAGTTACACTCGGGGTTTTTGAATCTTGAGCCTGGCTTGCCTTCTGGGAGCGAAAGGGTTCAGCTCACATGAGAATGTGCTGAAGAGGCTTTGGAGGGTCCTTAGTGGGGCTGAAGGTTTATAGCTCTTCTAGAATCAGGATTGCTACTTTTCACTTTAGGATGGGGTTCTGTTAGGTTTGCTTTCCTTCACTTCTAAAGGGGGTTTGACCTCTTCAAAGGAAAAGGCTGGATTGTAAATGTTTCTGCGCTGAATATCTTGAATGGGAAACCGAAACTAACTACGTCCTGAAAAGCGTAGTAACCCACTGATATTTGACTTGCATTTGTTTCAACAGACTTCTTTTCAAAAGTAAGCCAGAGTGGAAATAAACCCACTCTTTTAAACTGGTTTTAGTTTTTAATGTGACTTGAAAAATGCTGGTTTGTTCATTTTGGTGACTTTTTATTGTAAAGAGTTTCCATTTGGACACAGAACGTAAACATTTCGGGTTTCAAGGAGACAACAGAGTAGCTGCCAGAAATTCTGCATTCTTGGAGAAAAGTACTTATTGTTAGGGATGGAGCTTGTATGCAAGCTTCTGGGATTGCTATCTGAATTACTAATCCCATCCCAAAGATTTAATCTGCGCATTTAAGAGATGTGATTTAAATTCTTGAATTTGTTGCCTCTGCAGTTGATTTTCTGTGTAAAGTATTACTTAAGCAATTGCAAAAGTTATGAGGATGTCTGAATTACTACAGCTAGTCAAGTACTTTGAAGAACATCTGAAATTCTTTGTTCCTTTTCCCCTTTTCCTCAGTTATTGAGTATTTGTAGCCTGTTACATGTTAGTAGTCAAATGCTCCAATGGCAGAAGGTGGTGTTACTGTTTTACCCTGTGTAGCTAACAACAGGCTTTTGGGTGTTGGTTGTGTTACATTTTTCTCATCTTTTTGGCTGCCTAGGCACCAGCAACTTTTTATGCCTCTTTCTCCTCCCTCTAAGGCAGTATAATAACCAGAGTAGAAAAGAATGTACACTGCAAGTCAAGACGGGCATGGAAAAATCTTCTGTGTATAATAAATGCTGTAATACTTTAATTCTTTTCATTGCAACACTGTGCAACATAGTCAGGAAATTGGGGGGCAGGCAAGATGAGGTTAGATCTGCCTGTGAGAAAACTCCTTCCTTTACTGAAAATGTATAGCTGTGTATATTTCTGAATGCTGTGTCAGTTTATAGTGGAGGAGAGAAGAAGGGAGGGAAAGAAAAGTGTTTTTCCAAGTTTGAGGGCAATCATCACATGTAGATATCCACACCTAAACAGAGATCTGCAGATGGGCAAAACTGAAGCAGAAGATTACAGTAAGTTAGCTATTGACCGTATGAAAAGCAAGGGCATTAGGTTAGGGTTTGTGAGAAAAGGGGGGGAAAGTAAGAAGCACATGTAATTTGGTGAGAGAAGGACCCTGTACAGCAGAGCAAAAAGAAGAAGGTCTGCCTGCTTATATTCAGTAATAGGGAAGAAGTGGTGAAGAACTGGCAAGGGGTTCTAAGGTGGTAGAGAAGCCCCTAGTTCTGTGGGTTTTGGGTTTTTTTTGTTTGTTTAGTTTGGGTTTTTTTGTGGTTTTTGTTTTTTTTTTGTTTGTTTGTTGGTTTTTTTTTTTGTTTTTTTTTTTAGGGAGAACAAAAAGGATTGCTTGTTAGGACAAAAATATTCTTTTCACAGTACCAAGAGTGTAAAATCAGAGGTAGGATTGCCAGATGACATCTTTAACTGTCATAGGAACTAGGGTACCTCATGGACTTCTTGTTCTGAGTTGCTCCTTTGATACAGAGTTCTTAATTTCTTCTGAGTGTCTGGGTTTTGAATGTTTTCAGTAAAATGCAGATATCTGAACATATCTAAAGGAAGAGGCAGATTTATTGAAATGAAATGGATGGATTATCTCTCCTGATTTTGACAATTTATTTTTTTTTTTCAATTACTGAGCCTTGTGTACCTCTCAGAATATGCAGGTACACTATTAATATTTTTTTGTGTGAATTGTTTAAAAGGTGTGAAATAGCACTTGTGAAATATTAGGCATGAGCTATCGCTGACAGAGCAACTTCATTTGCATAATGTTTTCTTTGATTAAGTTAATTGAGTGGAAATTTAGAAGTCATTTTCGTACTGTAAACAACTTGGTAAGTATATTTTTCCTATTAGTGTTGAAAATGCAGTTTGGTTTAAAAGCTGCAGATGGGAGAAATAAGGTAAGAATAGAATGTTCACTAGTGCACAGGAAAGCATATGGAGGGTTTTTTCAGTTTTGACAGACTAATAAGAAGTATTTTAGGAAGTGTAGAGTCATCACAAAGTATTTAAAACCAACTGTGATGGCGAAGTAAATTCTATGCTTCTCTGCTCTACTGTAGATGAATGACATTCGTTGAGACTAAGTCAAGTCTTAGTTTATTGCCCTGTAATCATGTTCTTAAATGTTTGTTTATTTTTGACTGGTTTCAAAACATCCTTTCTTATACACTTCAGTTCTCCTTTTTAAAGTGAGTTTATTTTAAGAGTAGCATCAATTTTTGAAGTCTATAAGGTTGGCTTGTGCAAGTGCATAAGTGAACATCTCTTGTGGAACCACTTTGTTCTTAGAAGAAAATTGGTGTAAAGGCAGCTTCTCTGTTCTGTTATATTAAACTGTATGTCACTGGCAGCCTGTACATAACTGATATTTTATAGTACCAGAGTCTGTGTTATTTTCCCTTTCTTTATTTGCTTTGAAAATATTAACCTGATAGAGCCTTCCTTTTTCTTTCTTCCTTAGGTTTTAACAACCATTCGCTCAGGACACAGGGCCAATATTTTCAGTGCAAAATTCTTACCGTGCACCAATGACAAACAGATTGTATCTTGTTCCGGAGATGGAGTCATTTTTTACACTAATGTTGAACAAGATGCGGAGACCAACAGGCAATGCCAGTATACGTGCCACTATGGAACTACCTATGAGGTACCTCACAAAAACATATGATAATTTTAAGATAGGTAGAATACATATTTTCTTGTATTGTTGCCCCAGATTTTAACCAGACTGCTGAAAGTTTTATTTCAGTGAGAATTAAAGAACCTTCCTTCTAGCTTTTTTGAGTTTGGTTTCTTTTTTTTTTTTTCTTAGAGTAGGTTTTAAGAGAAATATGTTGTCTAAATTAAGTGGAGGACATTCCAAAAGGTAGTGTCATTAAGACCACTTTCTTTGCAAATATAATAGCGGAATACACCTTCGCTAAAAGAATCCTCCACAGAGCAAAACTGATTTAAATTGTGCTGTGAATTTCTTTCTGAAGTAGGTTGGGGGGTGGGGGCAGTGGCTATGTTTTGCATTTTTATTTTTATTCTCTCCTTCTACTCCCCCCCCCCCCCTGCTTTTT
>VZTL01072781.1:4558-17242 GCA_013400535.1 Scopus umbretta | reverse complement strand
ATCCAGCCTGTCCAGATCCCTATATAATAATATAATCCATAGTTTCTTCTGCAATTTGACATAAACCCGGAAAACACCATATTACTCTTTATATGTTAAGTGGAGTTTCTTAAATTCCTCAAAATTTCACAGGAAACTGTTCTCATGCAACATCCTACAGATTAATGGCAACGCCAGATATTTTAGCTAAATTTGCCTCAGAAAAAAAGTGCTTTATCTGCAACAGAAGGCTGCGTGTCTAATTGAGAAGACATTCAGAAGTGCATAGATGCTGACTGAACAATACATATTCCCAGGGATTCCATCTTAAGGTGTAAAAAAACCCCAAAATCATACTCTGCTCCTTGAAAGAAGGCACACACCTCTGCAGCCATAGGAAGAGAGGCGTATCTTAGCATTTGAGAAAAAAAAAAAAAAGCAAAACAAACAACAAAACACCACACCAAACAGGCAGTTAAATATGTTAAATATTTCATGCATTTACTAAGACAGAATATCAAGGTTCAACAGGCTTCATCAAGAAAGACAAGTCCAAACCCTTGTGGCCTTCAGTACAACCACAGAGCAACTTCAACAAAGAAAACTCTCTATTTACACAATTGCCTCAAGAAATAGACAAATGCACTAGAATACAAACTCCACAGTGTTGATGTAAATTAATTGTCTCTGCCCACGTTATGCTGTATAATCTGGAGGACTGCTTCTGTTGTGCACCTCTGGATCTTTGAAAGGCTAAGCTTATTTTTCTATGGGTCACTCCTTTCCAGAAATCAAGTTCCATTTCCTCTTGACTGAAGAACATCTGTAGTAACGTCAAATGTTTTCACAGATATTTTAGACTCGAGACCTATGAATAACTCCACAGTTTGTTTTACAGGGTACAACAGTATTTTTCCACTCTGTTTTTTAAGACCATCCAAAGACAATTTTTGCAGAAAGATCCAAAAAACAAATGTCCAACTCATAAAATACAGCCCCTCGACTTGAACTTTGGCTGAAGACCAAGCAGGGCACATATCAGCCATGAAACAAACTCGTAAGAAGCTGAAAACAACAGGTTATAACTAAAGAACTTTGTGTAACCCCTGCTAAACTGTGTGTAATGGAGCATAAAAAAGTATGTTGAAAGTCTATATACAGCATTTAGAAATGACAAGCCAACAGCCAGGACCATTACCTGTTACACCGAACAGGAGCAAAGGGAGCCCTTCCAGGTCTTGGACTACCCTCATTATCCTTCCGAGAGCCATGTTAAACTCTTTGTAGTCAGCATGCCAAGAATGAGAACGCTGTGCCAGGACAAGGCATCCCAGTCCTGGACATGGGATTATGACAATATTTTCTCTGTTTTCCACTTCAAATTTTACTGATTCCCCCTGCTAGCATACCCCGCTGCTTATTAGCTGCCCTATAAATCAAATGTGATGAATACACGAGAAGTTAACTTCTCTAAGATTGCATCCTGAAACTACTGAAAGCTTCTGTTTGATGCTAAATAGGATTAAAATACATAGTCATCTTCATCATATCAGTATTTTAACTGTTTTTGGCATTTCACAAGATTTTCACCACTCATCATTCAGTTCTTCCAATTAATCTTCCCTCTCGTAAATTAAACACTGTGCAAGTACAATATACCTATAGCTTTCTCACTTCTAAGCTGTGTTTTTTTCAAATATAAAGATCGAAATCCTTTCCGAAACTAATGCATGGCAACTCTCACATTCACCTCAAAAGAGGGAACTTCAATTTCACGTTTGAAAACCAAGGAAGCACCATCTCTGCCTTATGTACAGCCCCACAATGAAAGCAAGAGCTTGGCAACATTCTCACGTCTCCCACCCGCACAAGCCATCAACTGGGTTTGACAAGTGGGTGAAAACGAACAGTCCTGCCTGCCAGGCACAGTTGTCCTAATGCCAAGACTCAAATGGTTATTACAAATGGGGTTTTTCAGGGGCAAAAGACTTACATGAGTAAAGCTGCTGAATATTTCCTGGCCTCTTTAAAACCCCTTTTTCAAAACAACCTTTAACAGAAGAAACACAATAACAGTTGTAGCAACAGTTGAAGTGAATTTAGCTAAAAATAAATCCAAAGAAAACACATAGGTGTTCTGCACTCTGCTACCTAAGTACAGAGGCTCAAGAGTCATTGTTCTCTCCTCCCCGCGTGGCAATTAACTTGCAAGGGCTTTTATCACTCACCTTTGAGGTGAACCAACAAAGTCATCACATGTAGACAGGGTTTATAATTAAAAAAAAAAACAAAACACACAACCAAAAAAACCCCCAAGAAGAGTAGCAAAAGCAAGCAAGAAGAATTCCCCGAGTGCAATCTTCCCATTAAATTTGCAGTATTAACCAGTGCGAACAGTGGACTGATTATGGTCCTTTCCATGAGACCATGGCTACTGGCTCAAGTAGAATAACCACACGTAGCAGAGACAAACTAAGTCCAAACCTCTTCTTGACAAGCTGACTTTGTGCAGAGCACCAACTCAGAAGAGTCACCCTTGGTGCCACGAACCTCTGTTGGAAAATGGTGGCATTTCCATTTGCTTCAGGTTTTGACCAGAAACTATCTACATGTCTCAATCCAATTTTACAAAATACATTCCTGGAAGTTGTATTGTTAATTACGGAAAGAAAAAATGGAAATAGTGAGTAATACATGCAATGAAGGACCACCTGAAAAGCACAGCAGGACTGCAAGTTCATTCCACCCTGTATCACAAGAAATTTAATATATTCTGCAATCATTTCTTTTTAATACCACGTGAGTGCCCCTTATGGTGAAGGCTTAATGTCATGATGTGTCAGAGAAAGCCCAAAAATAACTGACATTCAGGGCAAGGTCTAGCATTGAAGGCTACAATTCATATAAAAATGTAAAGCTATCACCAAATATAAAATGTGCTTTGGTTTAATTCCATAATCATATGTCAGTAAAGTGTGCAAGGCAAAAGACATTTCTATGACTTAAAATTTCCAGTAAGCACCCTATGGTGGTTTCACACCAAAATAAATGAGGTTTGTCTTTGGCATAGCAAAGCACTGACTCTCACAAGGGGATAAATACAGCATTCAGTTAAAAGTACATCACTGCTTTTCAGCTACCGATAAAGATAGACATCTTACCAGAGAAAAAAACATCCATGAACAGATGTGGGGTTTTTTTTCCCCCTTTTTAAACCAAACATGTTCACTATCAAAAAAGATTGACTAACATTTTGAGCAAATAAATTTCATACTCTTAGTTGTTCACAAAAATGAGCTTGATCATCTTGTATTACAGTATCATTCCGAAGCAACAATATAATGAACAGATAATCAAAGAAACAAAAAAAGCATCCCTATTACCACTTCATTGCTTTTTACAACTGCTCAGTTAAAACACTGAAAGCTCCAGCAGACCTCATACTTTTCGCCCATCTGACATCAGTACTACTAGTAGCAAGCAGCAGTACAACAAACGATATTATTTTATCCGTTTCCTGGCACTCCTTTCCATCTGCTAAGAATGTTACCATCACTACTATAGGATATTTTAAGTATCTCCATAAAATACTCACAGCAGCGTCTGCAAATAGTCACAACTGATTAACATCTGGGAATACATACAACTAACGTGCAACTAGATTTGGAAAGCAAAGAGTAAGCTTTACCAAGATGGGTAGTCAGCTAACAACAGCAAGGGAAGATTACATGTACAAAATTACTCAGATGACTGGATAAGCTGGGATCCAGCAAAATACATTTTAATGTACTTAAGAGCAGATATTTATGAGCAAAAACCCAAGTCACACTAACTAAATGGGAGTTTGCATCCTGGGAATCAGAGGCCCAGAAAGGGATTCAAAGGTCATTGGGGAGGACTGTGCTTCCCAGCTCAGCGCTGTGGGCAAAAGGGCTAAAGTGCCGTTGTACTGTGGCAAGATGCGGCCACTTCTCTTCTTGATCCTGGTCCCTTGACTTTAAAAAACATATTGAGAAGTCTGGAAGATTAGTGAAGAAATACAGAAATTACCTCTGATCAAAAAAAATCAAGACCAACCTATCTTCTACAACAAAAAGGACAAACTTTCAGCTTGTCTAACTCCTACACTCTAACTTGCTTCTCGGGGAGATTGCATTAAATAGCAGAAGTCTCCAGCCTAGCTGACACAGGTTACAACATCTAGTGTATGAACCCAAAAAACACATAAATGAAGCTTGAAATAAATACAGATTTGTAGAAGTAATGATTACTTGCCATTTTTACAGATCACATAGGAGACGGGTAAATTCTCTACCATTTAGTCTTCAAATCGTGATTTGACAGCCTCCTAAAAGCTACACGCTAGCTCATCCACAGCTGTTAAAAGTAGATGCAGAAATTACTAGCTGAAATTATACAGCCAGTGCTATGCAGGTCAGAGTAGAGGACTACACTGATCTGATTTCTGGCCTTAAAATTCTATGAATCTACACTGAAGATAAAATTTTAAGCAGGTAGTTTTACTGTTTTTCTATACACCAAGCCAATAAGCACATCCTCTTCTCAAGGAACGTGTACTAAATATATCAGCCCCTCAACATTTGCCGCTGTGACGGGTAACTTACATGGACACTTAAACATAGGAACTCCCTTGTGAAGGCAAGAGAGTACCTCTGGCTACGCAGCTGAGTCTGAATGATGCAAACGGCAAATAATACTGCTTAGCCCTGCAGAGCAGCAGTATGTGGGTTAAACAAGGAGCCATGGTGTAGAGGCAAAACTCAGAGCCTTTCGTGAAGACCACAGCATAACCACTGGCCTCAGGATACCCCTTGATGACTGACAACATGCTCAGAGTCGCCCGAGAGCAAAACCTAGAGCCATCCTTGTCTGAAGTTACTACACCACTTCTCTGGGCTCAGGAGCCACCAGTCACTGAAGGCTAGAAGACAACACCAGGAAGGGATCGCTATATATTTATGCTGTTCTCACATTCTCCATAGGTCATTGTACTGACCATTGCTGGTTAAGGGATTTGGGGCTAGGCAGACCTTTGACCTAGCCGCTGATGTTGATTCATGAGTGATGTTGGCTTTATAAATAAATAAAGACAAATGACAATGCTGTGACTTGTTGTAGGTAGCTACCCAAACAAATTCACATGACACCTGCAAGTGCTGGAGCTAAAAGAGGCATGGCTATAAATGCAGAAAAAGATCTGTTGCCTACTCTCAACACAGTGTTTGTTCTCACAGCATCTCTCCTACCTTGATGTCTGCAACACTCAGTTACAAGCAGGCAGCATTTAGATATTTTAAGGAGAAGTATGGAATCCATTTATACCTAAATATCTATATATGATGAGTAAGGACACAAAAAATAAAGCTGCACAATAACTGTGGTTAATATTTCAACCTGTCCCTTGATGATGCAACTTCAATGCCTCAGGTACAGGGGTTTTCCTAAACAATATTTTACGTGTTCTTTTCACTGATGGAATTTGTCAAGCTAGTCAAGGTAGAATTGCAGAAAATTAGTATTTACCTGTGCTGCAATACCTGGATCAAATTGTACCAATTATACATAATCACTACATGCAGTGTTTGGGGACAGGCATGCAAACAAAGGAACCAGGAAGCAGAAACAGATGCAAGGCAGCAGTGGAGAAACCCCAGGTCCAGCTTTTGGGACGGGACCTTCCGCCAAGCTCGGCAAAGCGGCTGTTTTCCAGGACACAACAGCAAGTCTGTCCTGCAGGGTGGCCCAGAGCAGCTGTATTTAGAGCTGAGCTGCTGTTGAGGCATCATTCAAGTTACGAAGCAAAGAGCTGAATCGGGGACTCAAAACCTGCCATGCTACTCCCAGGTCCCATGAACCCAAAAACGTAATGATAGACAGCAGAGTTGGGGCACAAGGGGAACTGACCACTGTTAACAAGTGCGCCAGTGCTCTTCTGTCCAAAACCTCCGGATGGCATGTCAGGTGAAATGCAAAATCCCTGGCAAAACAGAGCTCACCTGGAGCCACGTGTTTGGAAAGACCATCAGTACACTTCCATTTCTCAGCCTTCACAAGTATCAACATCTCACCTTTTTCAGTGTGTCTCCGCAACCCTATTAGCATCCAAGAAACATTGTTTATGGGGGGGGGGGCGGACACCAGACACCCAAACAAACCTGTATGACATGCATACCTTTCCAATATAAAGCAACTATCTCTTACAAGGGGTAGGGCAGCCTTGAGACACATCAGACTTATGGTCCCTGCTCACAGAAGGTGCTGAGAGCCAAAGACTTGCCTTCACCAGCCCCAGCTCACTGCTGCAAGCTTCCTCCACTCCCTCTGACAAAAGCCAAGTTTGCTCTATCTCTAGAAATCAAAAGGTACAAATTGTTTGTTTACCACGTATCACTTCACAGGTAGTTGACCTAATACTGCCTTAGTTCTTTCCTTCTACAAGGTCACATTTGAAGTGGTTTTCTTCCTTAAGCCCTTTGAAATTCTGTGCAAGACAAACCAAGACGTATTTGGGTTAGGAAATACTCTGGCTGGGTCACCTAGTCTCTTCCTTTGGCTAATGGAAACTTTGCCCAGGACATCAAAAACAAAACCTAATTTTTAAAAAAAACAAGCAAACAACAAAACACATTGCTGATGATTTCTGCTGACAGTATTGATTTTTTCCTGTTTTCTCTGCCTTTGGTTTTGAGAGGGGATTTTTTGTTGGTTTTTTTTATTTATTTTATTAGAGTAAATGAGATATTTCCAAAAGCTGGAAAAGAGCATCTTTTAGCTGACAATTGAACTGAACATTAAATGAAATCTGCAAAGACATTTTTCCCATGCACAATCAAAAGCTGACAGACAGAGAAGCACAGAGTGCATTAAAAAAAAAAAAATACAAGAAAGCTGAGGGAGAAAGTGTACAACAGCCATCCTGAATCAGCTCCGAGCTGCTCTAATGGAATTAGGGTCACCCTGACAGAAACACAGTCAGATCACAGAGAAAATTTAATAATTTCTTACTGCAGTCTGTAAAAGCCGGGGAGGATTTGAAAGCGCTTTCTGCCAAATTAGCACTTCTGTATCCACTGTTCGCGCACACGTGGCCCTTCCCGCTCACCTTCTCCTCCCAGCACCCCGCCAGAGCTGCTGGGAAGCCACCGCTCCCGTCCCGCTGGCCGGCAGGCACCCAGCGAGCCCCCTCTTTTTCTGACAGCCTGCCACACGCTTAACCTTTGGATGCCCCTTCAATTCCTCAGCGCTGACATAACTCACAGCTCCTGTGAACTCAATTCCAAGAGAGGCATCGCGGCGCGCACCCGGCGCTAATTCCGCCAGGCGATACGTATTCAATCTGTTTTATCTCAGGCGTTAACGTCTAGCTATCTGCCAGCTGCCTAATTGTCAGGAAGCTACGACGCCGAAATGTGTTGCGACAACAGCAGCTCCACGGCGCAGGCGGGGAAGGTAGGGAAGCCCCGGCTGTGGGTGCTTCCCCGAGCACCCGGTCACGAGCCACGGCCCTCCTTCCCTGCCCTCGATCCTCACTGTTCCTAATAAAAGGAATTTTGGGGACTGACTCCAGGAATTCCAGGGATAATCCTGCTCCCATTATCATGTTGCTTTTAATTGAGGAAATGTAGGAATGCTTTGCAGATATGAGGCCTACCCATCCCTCCACTGCCTCCAAGCAGCACTGCAACAGGGAAAAGGAAGAAGCACAGTGAAATCTCAGGAACAGCCATATTACATCAGGAATCCTTGTAAATAAGTGGTCTTTGACTGGAGCCAACAGGAATCTTAGGGGATGAAAAACTGAAGAGGGTGCATATGGGGTGCTCCTTTCACATATATTATCATACCTTCCCCTTGCCCTTCACTGCTGTCCTGAACCAGGACTCCCCAATGCCATATTCACTACCGTATCTTGCCCGTCTGCATCGCCGATGGCAGGACATGAAACATGCAGGGTTTGGGGATGATTTTTTCCCCCCCTGTGGAGGCGCAGAGCAGACCTTTTCACACAGCTCCCTGCCACTGAGAGTCGATGGCAAGACTCAGTGGGGTAAGAAAATAAAAAAGCTGTAAGCTGCTAAAATACACAGAGCAACACTTTCCATCCTAGGAAACCCTCTGTTAATCCGTGGTGGCTGTGGTGGTTAAAAGGTCGTTGTCCTCCAGATCTGCCTTCCAGATTAGGAAAAAGTAATTCAGAGTCAGTCTGTGCCAGAGAAAAAGGCATACATACAGATACACTTGCTTCTCAACACAGAAGTGTTCCACGTCTGAGACGCCAATACCTGGATCTGTGCCTGTGAAATGGAGCCAATTTTGTTAAATTTAAGCATGTGGAAGTATTCCACAAAATTAGAAAACCACGTCTAGTGCAAGTTATCTTCAGGCCACGAACTATCCTAGGACATCTCAAGCTCCACCAGCTTCTGCATACTTGATGAAGTGATGCTTCTCTCCTCCGCAGGGGCCAGGATGAAGATAATGAACCTTGGGGAATTTTTATACACCTCAGAATATTAAAAATATACTTCTCTGTGCCAGACTTCAAAATGGGCTACAACGGGTAGACATGAAGTGTTCTGAATAAGCGTCTCGAGACATGGTTTAGTAGTCATGATGGTGTTGGGTTGACAGTTGGACTAGATGATCTCAGAGGTCTTTTCCAACCTTAATGATTCTATGATCTTCCAGCAGCACAGGTAGCCAGGGAAGAGAGCTGAGGAAGGAGACAGCAGCTGACCCTAGTTTAACTGGGCAGCTCAGACTAATACAGACTACATGCTAATCCGCTGCCTGGGGAAGTCATCCCTAGTGACAACAAAAATAGTGAATGTGTGTCTTTCTTCACATCCCTGCTTCACTCTTCTCTCCAGCTTCTCTAAATTTACTCCTTCCCGTTCAGTCAAGGACACTTCGGACCCCCAGTCTGTTTTCTCCATTCAGCCAGGCTCCTACTAACATGTATCAAGATCTCCTTCAACTTTCACAAAATTACGTCTTA
This sequence comes from Scopus umbretta, assembly GCA_013400535.1. Taxonomy (NCBI): domain Eukaryota; kingdom Metazoa; phylum Chordata; class Aves; order Pelecaniformes; family Scopidae; genus Scopus; species Scopus umbretta. The sequence goes on along the minus strand of VZTL01072781.1, from coordinate 8,244 downwards.
ATTACAAGCCTGGTGACTAAAGCTGGAGTGAGGAGCAGATGGTTGGTGGCAGCTCAGGAGGTGCATCACGGTCACCTCTCTGCTCCGACTCAAGCGTCCCATGAGCCCTGGGAGCTTTCAAAGGCATAGAGTATTCACAGCCGCCAGAGTCTGCAATAAATGTGCAAATATTTGGACACTGAAAAACTGGTTACTGGTAAAAAGAAAAGGGGGAGAGGGGCTGCACAAATACTTGGGGACAGCCTAGCAAATACACACGAGTTATGAAAACCAAGACTATGAAAAGAATCCACAAGGTTTCCTGCACTCTGCCCAACTCATTCGATGGGAAATTTCTGCTTTAACATATTTTCAGTAGTCCACCACCAGCCAAGTTTCTCTCCTTTTGCCTGTCCACAACAGCATTTTGTGCACGGCTTTCTCCTTGGCTGGGGCTACTCAAAACAGCACTTTAAGACTATCATGACAACAGGCATGGACACAGCAGCTTAAAGCATGACCACAAGGAAACATCTGACTCCAATTCTGCTGAAATACAGGTGTAGGAGAGCTACACCAGAAGCTACACCAAACTCACGCCCCTTCCCCAACAGCTCTCAGTCACCCACTGACTCAGGAGAAGTGTCTCAGTACTACACAAATTATGAGAGCTGGTAAAAGAACAAGGAAAATAAAGTAACAGGGATTACTGTGACCCCAATACTTCTCCCTTCCTCTGCCCCAATTTTATTTACTCATCTGTACATGTTAGAAATCAAATTGTCAGGTTTTGATCTTGCAACTACTACAGAAACTTTACCCGCACTTGAATAAATTTTGTCCGCCTTTTTAGTTCTACTTGTGCCCCTTCACATACATACTGTTTATCTGCATTGCACACACTGGAAAATAAGAGACTTGGGGGCGGGGGGAGTTATCCCTTAGACCTCAGTGTTTCCAGTACAAACCAAGAAGGTTTAATAATAGTTGCTGAAAGAAATTTTGCAAGGGATTCAAGCTTTATGAAACTGAATGTTACTTACTGTCCGCTCCTGCTAAAGGCAGCATCAAGCAGCAGAGGATGGCTGCTGGCACAGTGAGTACTGGGACACAGAAGTTAGGCACCATATTCCAAAGTAGAGCAAATCCTCTTCAGTCTGAGGCAAGTGGTCAGTACATCCAGTGTTACAGACACAGACTTACTCCTGCAAACCAAGAGAGGAAGAAAAGGAAAATGATCAAATATGACACAGATTAACTGCCCGTATACCAAACTGCATTATGAAGACATAGTTACAGATACTTTTAAATTTAACTATCTTTCCTGTTTGAGTAGTAGAGCTCCACATTGATGTCCCCAAATCCAAAAAGTTGTTTTCAAGGGTCATAAATGCACGCCCATCTCCAAGTTTATCTTCATGTCCAGTCTCTATTATGGCCTATTAATGCATCCTTTAGTTGCTCTTATTCACAATAAATATTCTGAAGTTGCATGTTACAATACAAGAAATGGTCTTAAGCTTGTGTAACTCTTCCTCATCCATCTGCCCAAAAGAGACGGGCTTGACTGCATATATAGGGTAGTTTGCAGTCAACTACATATTAAGCATAGCTTGGCCCATCCAGCTGGGCTGGTGTACACCAGACAAGTGTCAAGGGGTCCAAGCAGGAAAAACAGAAGCTGAACTGAATCAGCTGTCTATTCACACGGCTACCAGAGTCACACTAGAAGGTTATTAAGAAAAGTGTCTATAAAGAGAAGCTTTACCCAAAGCAAGCAACTAAGCTTCAACCTCCCTAAAATGGAGAGGAGGACTGTCTAAAAAGATTGAGGATTGGATATTCCTTCTCTAAACCAAAGCAAGTTACCTTAGAAATTGTCTCAACTTGGGCATCTGCTTGGATATAGAAATACAGAAAATTACTTGAAATCCAACCAAAAAAGGCAGGTATTTTAAAAGAATGCAATTCCTGTGTATCCATCTTCTTTATCTTTTCATGAGAGTATACTCATTTTACTTTCACCTGGAAGTCCAAGGTCTGCCTGTTAAGACAGATTTTAAAGGAGCTAGCAAGCCCCATTCCCTCAGAGTGACAACGTTCAGCAGGGACAGGGGCTCACTCTTTCAGTGCTGGACATCTCCACGCAAGCTAAGAGTCATTCAAAAGTTGATGAGATTCTCCTTCACAAAGCTGCAAGAGTTACCAAAAGTTGGCAACACAGCATTAAGAGTGAGAAAATCTCATGCTGGCAGATGCCAGCCTGAGTGGACCACATGAGTATCCTTGAACCAAAGTATCTACAAGTGCATGGGCTGTTTATGGCATGACCCACCACTCTTACTCGTGTCGGCAGACATTTCAAAAACACATTCAAGATTGCTCTAACAAAGGTATTTTTGCATTTTGCTGGGGTTTAGGAAAAGGAAGTAACAAAATGTCTTTTTTTTTTTTTTTGAGAACCACTGAGCTTTTGATGGAAGTAAGTATCACATGTGAGGAACGTGTTTACTTCTAACAAAAACATAGTGCTCAAAGAATGCCAGCAATGACAGTGCTGAGGGAAATCCACAAGAAGTCTCAAGAGAATCTACCTAAGCAAATATTTACCTCACATCATACTAACAAACAGCAGATCATGATTCTTCTCCATTCTGTTACTGTATTTGCCCAGTAAATCTTTTCACACATTATAATATCACACAACACAGAGAAATCTTTATTTATGCCATGTCTTCTACAGTCAAGACGTCTGAAAATACTTTACAAAATAACCTAGTTCTAACCTAGATGCAGTGAGAATACTGATCATCTCATCCTGCTTTTATTATCTCAATGAGAAACCATAAATCCAAGTAAGCTCAGCAGCAAGATTTTTTAATACTGTAAAAGAGACTCTTCATACCAGCCACACACTCAGTTCTCTCTGTTGCTCTCCAACCTCCATATCTTCATTCAACTCTCGCCAAGGAATTACTAAAAGCACCATTAACATGTCTTACACCACAGAGACAGATACAGACAGTTGTATCTTTATAGCTGCATAAGCTCTATTCCAATGGGAAACTCCATTCAGCCCCTAAGCAGTTTGCCCGATGTTAGCCAGCTCTCCAGATATGGCTGTCATGGTTTAACCCCAACCAGCAACTAAGCCCCACACAACCATCGCTCACTCCCCCCCACCGGCAGGATGGGGAAGAGAAGCAGAAAGGTAAAAGTGAGAGCATGCCCCCCTTCCTCCTCCTTCCCCCAGCTTTATAGGCCGAGCAAGATGTCATATGGTGTGGAATATCCATCCCTTGGGTCAGTTGGGGTCAGCTGTCCCAGCCGCGTCCCCTCCCAACTCCTTGTGCACCCCCAGCCCGCTCGCTGGCGGGTGAGAAGCAGAAAAGGCCTTGACTCTGTGGGAGCACTGCTCAGCAGCGACTAAAACGGATCCCTGTGTTATCAACACTGTTTCCAGCACAAACCCAAAACACAGCCCCATACAGCTGCTATGAAGAAAATTAACTCCATCCCTGCCAAAATCAGCACAATGCCCTGCGGGGGAACTGGAAGAAGTGCCTGGATTAAGAGTGAAGATTATGTCTCTAAACCTTCTGTGTACGGTGCTAATTTGTGCAGCCTTGAAAAGCGAACCCACTGAAGCACGCTTTAAGCAGCATTACAGCTGGCTCAACAGCAGCCTTTAGAGGCTGCTCTTCGGG